>CAJNIZ010021002.1:57171-80371 GCA_905231905.1 Symbiodinium pilosum
ACCCTAAACCCTTAAACCCTAAACCCAAACTCCTTCGTAACCCCAAACCCTAAGCCCCTTACCCAAAACCCCGAAACCTAAATTCATCTGAGCTATAGTCTAAACTCCTAGTATCCCCCTTAATAGACCCCTATAGTAGTTCCCTCTATAATCCCCAATATAACCCCCCTTTAAGGAGTTTAGACTATAGCTCACGTAGCTTCTTCCGTATCAGCAGTGGTTTGTGCTTGACAGCAACAGCAAAGTCTGCGGAAAGGGTTCAGGGGTCAGGAAGGTATGTGAGTTTGTGGTGCTTTTGTTCTAAAGCCCCTTTTATTACCATGCTGTTGTAGTATTCCTATCTAGGGGTGGAGATGTAGCAGTTGGTAGCTGAACCCTTACTTGCCCCTCGCCCCGCATCGTGTCCAAATTGCGAGTAGCGGCCGTAAGAATCACTCCGAACTGCTTGCCCGGAGGGCTGACTGTGCTTTAAAGGGCTGCCAGGGGTTTAGTATGGCTTCTACGGGTTGTAGGATGCATAAGGTGTATAATTCTGCCGGGCAAATTCATGTCTGACGACCTCACCCAACCTCACCCCAAATTGTGGCTTGTACAGAGAATGGTGCCAAGTTGGCTTACTGTCAATGTTCTGAAAGTACCATAAAACAGGCAGCTACACCCTTTTAAAAGCTCTCCCTAGCTTCTGCAAACCCTGAACGATAACCCCTAAGTCCATGAAACATCCAGTCTGTAGTTCGTTAAGGGTCCATCTACCCAATCATTGGGTACGTAGTGCTTTGGCAATACTAATTATAATACAGGTTTTGGGTAAGTATATGATTATTGGATACTTGGACCCTTGGGGGTTCTGATTCCTAAGCCCACTATGCCGCTCAGAAGTTGTCACTCTCCTTAGGCTAGCTTTGAGATATCCACCTTGAACTGAAGATGTTCAGCCAAAACTCCAGACCACCCAGAACCCTGCATCTTCAACCCTTGCCCTGGTATGCTAAAACCTGGGCCCCCCTCATATTCTGTAGAATCATGACATTTTCACTGTTTCAGATCTTTCGGACCACTATTTCGTACTTGGGAGGTCCAGATAAGCCTGAAAAGTTTACACCCCAGCCTTGGAAACCCCTGATGGAAACAAACCCTCGAATATTCAACATCCCTGATCAACGATTCTCCCAGCCCCTTCAAAAAATCCTGCGCAACCCCGGCGCAGTCCTTCAATGTCCTGGCATGCTTTGCCCTGTAATAGTTGTATAGTAGCAGAAGAGGACCCAAATATATTTATTATTATCCTTTCTAGTCACTATTACTGGGTGGGGGGTCCACCTAAGGCATAACCTCGACAGATGCACAAGAACTCTGCCTGAAGCCCTTTGCATTCTTCGTGAGCTAGGGTCAATATGAGCTATTAGTTACCCCCTTTAGTAGCCCCTATAGGGTTTAGAATACTCCCCTATATGTTCCCCTATTTTGGGTACTTGGCCCTTAGCAAGTCCGAAAAGCGTAAAACACCCCCATATATCCCAAGAAGGAGCTTGTCGTCCCTGGCGGCACACTCAATCCTCAAGTTCTGAAACTTACTTTCTGCTGGTGCCTACAGGGGTCTGGGGAATACAGGCATTACTGTTGAGACTACAAATCCTACATGACCACCATACTTCCCAAGGTATAAGGTACTTCAGGTCATGCAGGGTACGTAGTCTAAATCGTAGTCTGGCGGTTTACAAGTTATATGAGCTATAGTGTAAACTCCTAGTATCCCCGTTAAAATCCCTTATAATACTCCGTTGTAGAATCCCCTATATAACCCCCTTTAAAAGGACTTTAGTCTACAGCTTCTACGGTGATCACTGTAGGGATCCACTCCCGCCAAGCCCCCCAAACCCTAAACCCTACGCAGGAGGCAAACCGAACGCCTCAGGCAGCGTTGGGGTTTTGTGGACTCTTGCGTTGAGGCTATGAAGCTTAGGGTTCATCTGGTAGGTTTAGAGTTCAGGGTTTTCAAGCTCTGGTTTTTATAGGGTTTGGCATATAGGATACAGGCTGGGTACTTTGTTGGAATTGCTGGTCTTGTTCGAACCGGGTGCTGTTTGTCGGTACTGTTTGTCCATGAGTTCAGTGCAAAGGGTCTACGTCAAACCCTAAAGCTTTAGATCGAGCCTTCTTTCTTAAGTCTGAAGTAGGGCGTAGTAGCGCAGGATGTAGGGTTTAGGGCTGAGAACTTCCGACATAAGTCTTGATGCCAAATATAAACCCAATATAAACCCAATATAAACCCAATATAACCCAATATAAACCCAAAACCCAATATAAACCCAATATAAACCCAATATAAACCCAATATACGCCCAATATAAGCCCAATATTGCCTGCTTGGGGCATAGGGCTACGGACTTCTCCAAGGGAAGCCGTCTGAGGCCTGATGATTTAGGGTTTAGGGTTTTGATTGTTCCTCACAATGCTCGTGCTACGTTAGTATAGTCTTGCCCAAAATTCTTTCTCCATCCAAGAATTAGGCAAAACGGATGTTTGGGTATGCCAAGTCATGCAAAGTTCCAAAAAGTTCCAGTAGCTGAGGTACCCTAAACCCTAAACCTTCGCAAGTGGTGCGGAATTCACCCCAACCGTATGTGTACATGCCCTGTTTGTTCCTGTAAAGCTCGTGAGCCCCATTTGCCGGGTGGGGGGGGGAGCTTGAGTAGTAGCTCTTGGACCCCAAGATAATTAGACTTCAACAATATAATATAATATAATATATATATATACATACTCGCGCCTTCTCCACTTCTGTATTTCAATGTTTGAGTCTACAGCTCGATGCAGGCAGGCGGCACGTTTGGTGACTTGCTAAGCTGCGTGCTAAGCATCGTCCCGTGCATTTTCCTCGCCTCTGGATCTGAAGCAAGTCTCTAGAGTGCATCCCCACCCTTGGGCAAGGTGTCGGCAAGAAGAAGAAGAAAGGGTTGAAAAAAGGGATCCAATTCAAGGACGTTGCAGACTCTGCCATTGGATGATGGACTCTCTCCATCTTGGTCTTGCTCAGCTGATTCCAGGACTTGGTTCGACGTGGCCTCCTCGTCCCAAAAGGTCAGAAATCTACATACTCTAGGGTGTTAGAGTAATTGGCTCCAAACCCAGAACTCTAGCCCAAAAGGTCAGTCGTCTGCATACTTTCCGGGTTCAGGTAGTTTGGAACCTGGCTTCTAAACCGCTCAGCGGAAGCCGAAAATCCTCCACCCTAAACTCCAAACCCTAAAGTTAGGATCGCCCTATGTGGACGAGAGCGCCCAAGCTTCTAAAGCCTTAGCATCCCCATGAATCCTAGATACAGTTAGGGTTTAGGGTTTAAGGACAGAATTTGTGAACTTTAGGGTTTAGGGTTTAGGGTCCCGCAAATCATTTAAACCCCTAGATCCCAGACCAGGAATCCCTTAAGCCCTCAATCCATGAGTCATTTCTGACCCCTGTAGAACAAAAATCCCAAATCCGGAGTCCCTTCAACTCTAAACCCCCACATCCCCAAATCCCCGAATCCCAATGTCCCCAATCCCCAAAACCTTTAACATGTGAGAAGCACATAAAACAACTGAAAACACAGAAGCTAGATGGCTAATCCCTAAACCCAAACCCTAAGCCCTAAATCCTAATTCCTAAACTCTAAACCCAAACCCCAAGCCCTGAACTCTAAACCCCCCTAACTTAGCAGCCTTCAGGCTATGATCTCCATTGCTGGCTTAGATCTGCAGGCCCTCCTCACCCACAGCCCCTAAAGGATCAAAATCGGAACCCCCTAGGGCGGAGGGCCCAGAGTTTAGGCTTTAGGGTTTAGGGAAAATGGAACCCCGTAAAAGTCCCGTAGTTTCCCCAATGTAGTAATGGGTTCATATTGTGCCGGGGAGGAAGTTCCATGTTTTAGATCTTTTAGGGGGTCTGGGCAGTCGCTGCAAGACGTGTGTAGGGATTAGGGCTTACGTGGAATTTAGGGTTTAGGGTTGAGGGTTTAGGGTTTAGGGTATGCGCATATAACCCAAGCATGACTGGGGTTAGGGTTTTCAGCTTTATGGATGAGATTTTCAGGTTTATGAATGAGGGTTCAGATCTAGGGGTGAGGGTTTAGGCTGTAAGTTTTGGGTATCAGGGTTCATGCAGTTTTAGGTTGTACAGTTTAGCGTCGTAAAGTGTAGGGGCCAGGTTTTTTGCTTAGGGAAGCTTATAGGGATCGGGGACAAAGGATCTATTAGGGTTTAGTTGTTACCTTAGACCCAGAAGGTCTTGATTTCTGACCCTGCTGTATATGAGGCCCAGCCCTAAACCCTAAACCCTAAACCCTGCTCCCTCGAACCTAGCTATCACTGGTTCAGGTCGAGGGCCTGCGGAGTTGCATCTTCGTTGTAGATGTTGGGTCAGGCACAGCACGCACGCCAAGTTTCGATTTGACATCTCGATCTGTCTGTGCAGTTTGCCTTGCCTAGACTCGTTCTGTACTTGAGACTTCGCCTGGACCCTCGAGGATTAAGGCTCCTTGGCGTTTTCTTGAATGTCGGCTTGCTTGACTTGAACTTCCTCCTGCATTCCCCCAACCTGCTTCTGTGTCTAGGTTCTGCATGATCTCGCATGTCTGCTCGAGTTGGGTTTGGGTAAATCGACACAGCAGCAAAAGAAGTCTCTAGGCTGCTGTACGGCTGGCGTGTGATACCGTACCATTATGATCCTCTTCCGCTGAACCTGGGCGCAGGTGCAGAATGCCCGCTTTTCGACATTTCAAACTACACGGTTGAGATGGCGAACACCATAGTGTCTCGGAAGCTTTCTCTGCGTTGACCTTCCCAGGTGTGCAATCCTAGTTGATGCATGCTCCATCTATGAAACACTCGTGTTTGACTATCAGGACCATGCTGGTCCTCCACTTCCTATTATGGATGGGTGGAGCATATATTTTGGAGCAGCCGAGTTCTTCTCTTATGAAGATGCATCTCCGCGTCAAGCAGCTCTTTGACCTCTTCGGCCATGTGGCCATCAACACGTTTCTTGGCCCATGGGGGCATTGGACGGCCAAGCTCACAACGTTCTTTTCGAACAAGCGGCCTGCTTTGAACTTTGCAAGTGTTTCTGCTGCCGATGCTACTGACAACAAGTTCATTTCAATTCTGTGCTTTGCCTCAGGGGTCGGATTTCCCACCTCTACCGCCGCCTGACCCAGAATGATCGGGAGGACATGGAAAAGCGGCGGGTTGACCCACCCAGTAATAGGCACCACAAAGGATTAGTGTAGGTATATTAAGGCCCTCTTAATCTATGAATTCCATATTCAGGAGCCATTAATGTAGGGGAGACTGACCTAATCTAGATGGCTTTGCTGTTGATGACTTCCGATTTGGGATTAAGGCCTTCGTGTTTGGGCTCATTCTCCCCTTGCAGCCCTTTTACAACTGTAGGTGAATGCACCGCCCGTAATTAGGCCCTGAGCCTAAACTCTCCTCCTACAAGAGATATCAGAAATAGGCCTTTCCTTGCGGGTCCTAAACCCTAAACCCTAAATGCCCTAAACCCTAAACACAAAACATCTCATCCTAAACCTTGGGCAAGGCCATAACAGGAACCCTAAACCCTAAACCTATAGCCCCCCTTAAGTAGATAGAATATGGGGTGTATGGGGATCTTATTATAATATACCCAAAGCCATATTCTATCCACTGAAGGGGGACTATTCACCCTTCTCTACCGTTCGCGTGACTGCAGGTCTTAGTGGAGCTCTGCGAGACTGCAGAGAGGCGGATTCAGGGCTTCGAGTTGTTCGGGTTTGGCGTTTAGGAATGGGGCCCTCAAGTTTATAGATAGTATCTACATTGGGTTACTTGGAGCTCTACTCACCCAAAAACCTAAACCCTAAAATCTAAACCCGGATCTAGCCTTCAAGGGTTCAGGGCCCATTGCATGTGCGTAGCTACAAGATGCCAGACTCTGACCCCAAATTCTAACTCCTTACCCCCAGACCTTCATTTAGGGATTTAGGGTTAGGGACCCTAAACCCTAAACCCCTAGGGTTTTGCCCTGAAGCCTAAACCGCGTCAAGACCTTTCAGCCTGAAACCCCCTGAGCCCTTCACCCCATGTAGGCAGACCGGCGAAGTGGATGGCCGACCCGCAGTTTGCAAGGCTCGCTCTGTTGTGTTTTGAAGATTTAGGGTCTAGGGTTTGGGGGTTATGTTTGATAACTTGCAGGTATTCTCCTCGTGTTGCGTCCCCTTATGATGCGGGTCCCTGGACCCTTAAAAGTCTGGTTCTTCTTCAAGTCTTCTACTTGCTCTCTCTCTCTCTCTTGCGCGCTCTCTTTGTCATTCATCTCGTCTTCAAGCATTTTGCCTGTGGGTTTAGGGTTTAGGGGTTTAGGGTTTAGGGGTTCAGGGTTTAGAGTTTAGGATTTAGGGGTTTAGGTTTAGGGTTGCTATCCTTTCGTGAAGTTTCCGGCTTGTTGGAGGCAGGCCTCACAGCTTCTGGGACGTCGTGCCGCTCCTAGTAGTTTGTCGTATGGTAGACTGGCAGCCGAATCCTCAGAAAACTAGTCACGTCACACTTACGCCTCCGTGGCTGTACTTGTCTTACTGCTGCTGGGCCGGGCGATTGTCCAACGACTTCACAGGTCGCGCGGGCTTGGATTCTTTAGTCGTTACTGATCCCAATCTCTCTGATGTTGTTTCAAGAGGCCCTTAATGGACGTCCCGCAAGGCGTTGCGCACTCTGTGTCAGCAGAATCTTTGAAAGGTTTGGGCTATGTAGCAACTCTCTACACCCCGAACCCCGGAGACTAGATACCAAGACAGAATCCGTAGAATATTGCCATTCATGGGTTCTGGCGTTAGCACACTAGAATCTAGAATATGAATGAGCGCATGGGGTGTGGCTTCACGGCTTTCAGAGTCCCAAAGGATGTGTAGTACTGTATGGCGAGCAGCTGCGCGTATGGCTCGCGGAAGGGGAGCTCTTTTTTGCAAATACTCAGCTCTCCAACCGGAATCTCTACCATCCCACTCTTACTGTCATGAGCAAAAGCGAGTGAGGTGTATATGTAGGCATTATAGGGTAGGCGGTCAAGACAGTGTAGAGATTTGTTTGAAGAGCTCGCTCATATCAGTTGAATGCGTTCATGCCAAAACTCCTCCAGGATCCTAAGTGCCCAAAATCTGGGCTTATGTTACTTGCTTATACACAGGTCGTACAAGAATTCAGTATCAAATGTTCCCCAAGAAAGAGATCCCCACCACGATTTCAGGGGTGCCTGAACCACGAAAGCATGTAGAACGTCTTTGGCCCCCCACAGTAACTGTCCTTAAAAGGATTTGATTGAGACTGTTGGAACTCCTATTACCCCTTGTGATAACTTCTACTGTACGGGGAGGAATCCCCTAAACCCTAACCCGAAACACTAACCCTAAAGCCTGAACCCTAAACCCTAAACACTAATCCCTACTTGGAGGCTCACCTACTTACCATCCCCCTAAATAGCCTTATAGGGGTTAAGTACCCCAATTGCAAGGACGGTTATAATCCCAGTTATAAGTAGTTACTAAGTCCCATGGGCCTCCAAGTAAGCCCTAAACCCTTATCACCCACGGGAAGCCAAGCTTTACAGGTGGCCAACCTCCTCTTTCCCAAAGGCTGACGAGTTGCCGTTTGCAGTGGAGTTCTAGGGTTTAGGGTCAGGGTTGCTAGGGTCTAGGGTAAGTTTAGGGTTTCTTGGGTTCAGGGTTTCTTTGGTTGAGGCTTCAGGGTTTCTGGGGCTTTTTGGAGTTTAGTGGTTCTAGTGTTTTTGGGGGTTTTAGTTTTTGGGGTTTGGGGTTTAGGGTTTCCTGTGTCTAGGGTTTCCAGAGCTTGGGGTTTTGGATTTGCGGGCCGTTTAGGGTTTAGGCTGAATGTGGCACCCTATTTGCCTCCGCCTTTACAGCAACGACAAAGTAGACGTCCGCTTCAACGTGTCCTTCATTCGGGGGGTTTTGGGGGATTGATTTAAGGGCTGTGGTCTGATTTGAGCCACAATCTAAACTCCTCAGAGGGGGTTATATAAGGGATTATGCAGGGGATTACTCTGGGGCCTGTCAAGGGGGATACTAGGTGTTTAGACTATGGTTCATGTATGTTCGGACCCTCAATCAAAAACACAGGGTCTTCACGCATTAGCCTGAAGCTCTATGCGCGGCCGCCGAAAAGATTAAATTCTTTCTTCATTAAGTATGTAAGGAGGCGCAACAGTGGGGTGTACGATTTGTTTGTTAATTGAGGTTGGGGCTGATGGGATTCATGAGATATGATTGGGTGACTACCCATGTCCGGTTGTAGAAACCTCTTTCGATTCCCACATCCAGCATTGTGTAGTCACGGATTATTTGAAATGTAAGGAGGGTTGTAGTTCCAGTTATAGCGGTCTCAGTTATGAGTACTTAGCCTCTCCCAAACTGACAGGGAACCCCTTAAGAAAGGTCTCTGCAAAGACAAGCGTCTTTTTTACAAGGGGGCTATATGTGTTTTCAAGCTAGTTAAAGAAACCTACACGAAGCCCCCTTGCACCTCCAAAAAGGGTGAGCGAGAGGACTCAGGAAACCAGGGCTTGTTTAAGGGGTTTGGGAGTTTAAGGGCTTAGGGTAGAGGTTTAGGGTTCAGGCGCTCAAGGATGGAAGGTTTATACTTGGCTGTCTTCTGCCTGGNNGGACTTTAACTTTTTGGGTTCCCTACTTTGTATATTAAGGAGGCTAAAAGTTTAGGCTAAGTATAAACTTGGGATTCAGGCTGTGTTTTGTGAGGAATTCAGATCTGCGGTGGTTTGGGGGGTTTGGGAATCAAGGCTTTGGGGGGTTGGCGTTATAGCCCCCCTTGAGTAGATAGAATATGGCTTTGGGTATATTATAATAAGATCCCCACATACCCTATATTCTCTCTACTTAAGGGGGACTATAAGGGTTTGGGGTTTAGCAACTTGGGGTCTTTGTTGGAAGGGGTCTTCGTAAGGAGGGCTGTTTGCAAGGGTCCGGTGTATCTATGGGAAGAGTATGAGCTTGCTCTGAGACATCGAGTCCCCAAGTCCTTGCAAATGTACGCGTTGGGGGTTATCACTTTCTCCCAGCCGGACATTGGAGATTCCAAGGCTATTCTCAAGTCTCGGCTTTCGGCAGGCCTGTAGACGAACCACTCTTGGCAAAGAGAAACATGTCGACCACTTAAGCTCTTGTCGACATTAACTTTCGAACTGACAGGCATTTGCGGCTTGGATGACTTTGAGCTGCCTTTTGCATGTTGTTGAAGGGTCAACGCGTCGTCCCCTTGAGCAATGGTGCAACATGGTCCCGTGATCTTGTGATCTTCTGCCCTCCATGTAAAATGTTTTGTCAAAAAACAAAGATGGGCCAGCTTACGCTGACACCCATGGGCGCTCCTCGTCGTAGGATGACCAGTGATCCTGTGCCACATGCCGGCCAGTTTTTACCGCCGCAGTTGTGTTGCTGTCCTGGGAGTTTTTTGGATACGGAGAAATCCTGATCAGGCCCCCACACTCTCACTCCTTCTGCCATCCCTCTACATCCCCATATTCCAAATATTACCATTTCCTGCGAAGCCTCCATTTATTGCCTGCTTTGGTTGGGACAGTTGGGACCTTGAACTCTTGACCCAATCCCTTGTAACAAGCGAACGCCTCAAGTCCTAAGCTGGAACGCCTTTCTTGAAGGTTCATAGGCTTGAGTAATGTTTTATAACTGGGATGATAACCTTAATTTGTATCCTCCTAACTGGAAGGTATAGGTTACCCCAACTATAAGTAGGAGTACAACCCAGGGTATCAGTATAGTCTTGGAGTTCCGTCCCAAATCCCTCAGCCCCGAACCCCGGAGCGTTTGCCTGATAATCCAAAGAAGGGTTCTAGAACACACTAGCCCCCGACGCTCAAAGGATGTGCCCAAATTTTGGGGGTTGCGTAAAGAACCCATACGTAAGTCGCAAATGCTACACCTGAACTGCTGAATCCCAAGTGGGCATTTTTGTTAACACCCCCTTCCAGTTCCAGAACCCTGCGCGTCGCATTTCCATGGAATTCCCAATTCTCCGAACCATTTCCATGTACCTCAATTCTGAGAAGTTGCCGAATCACCCCCCCAGCCCCAAAAACCCCTGATCCTAAACACAAATCTCACTACTGCACGGTCCCAGAATTCCCTTCAAAGCCCTTAACTCCAAAACCCTGAGCCCTAAACTCTGGTCAGGCTATGTCTGCTCTGGGGATCGTAGCGCGGTGGAAGCGCTTAAAAGACGGGCACTCGGCCGTTTAGGGGCTTTAGTTTTTAGGGTTTAGGGTTTAGGGTTTAGGGGGTTTTAGGTTTCAGGGTTGAGGGTTTTTGAGTTTCAGGGCTTGGATTAGAGTTGAGGTTCTAGGTCTGGTTTTGGGGACTGCAGGGCCTAAATGAATTGGGCTGCTGCTAAAGAAGTTGAATTAGATTATCATAGTGGGAAATGGGGTTTCCTGACTATGGTAACTTCAGTTCCTTAACAGCACCCCAGTAGATGGAATGGTGAGAAGCAAAAATAAATGGCAAAGAACATTCAACATGAAATGGAAACTTATACAGAGGTTCGTATAGGTTCATTGGGCTTGCATATAGGGGCCCACGGAACTAAAGTAGAGCTTTGGGGCGTATTGTTGGGAGAATGTTTGCCCCTGACTTCCTAAACCCTGACCTCTAAGCCGTAAACCCTACACCTTAAACCTTAAACCCTATACCCAAAACCATATACCCTAAACCCCAACCAGAAATTATTCAGGCTACATTAGCTGAGCATTGGCAAGGACTTTAGGCCTGACCTTGTGCTTTGCTGGGCTAAGGGTTTTAGGGTTTAGGGTTTAGTGTTTAGGGCCCGAAGCCCTAATCTTCAACCCTTAGCCCTTCACCCTATAAATCCTTCGCGCTTCACCCTAAACCCTAAGCCCTTAACCCTAAAGACCTGAAGCCGCATGGCCTGAACTACGTGAGACCCCAGGAAGCCAGAAGACTGCAAACAGCTTCTGTGAGGCACCCTCTAAATACATATGTATATGTGCGTATATGTATGTATATAAGTATCATGCATATACAGTGGGGCCACAAGCTTGCTGTCTTGGCGTCTTACAGATTACTTGGGTTTAGGGAGTTGGGGTTAAGGGTTCATGGTCGAGGGGACTTAGTAACTCATTTTAGCTGGGCCCAGAACCCTACATATCCCCCCCCCAACAGCAGGCCTTGCAACAGCATATGTCACATGTGTAGGTAAGGCTATATTCTCACCCAGGACAGTAGTTGCTAAGGCCATGAACCTACAAGTATGGTGCTGGTTGGTTGCTAGCATGCTTGAAGAGCTCACGTAAATTCTGAAAGACACACGAGCAACCTGGCCATGCATCTAACTTGTCATTTCCTCGGAAGGTTATTGAATCGAGGATGTGTAGCTTAATCTTGTGGAACCTCAGTCCGCAACTAGCGGACATCCGCAATTGTGAGGGATGTCTTGATGTTTTGAGACCTAGCCACTTTGCTGCCACTGTCCTCAGAAGCATATTAGGGTTCCAAACGTCGTTCCCCCCGGTCCCTACAGTGAGGATTACAGTTTTTGGGGTAACTCATCTGCTTGGACATACCTAGGATTGAAAACCCTCACCCTTAAACTTCATGTAGGCCCTTGACCGAATTAAGAGGTGTAGGAGGGAGCGAAACAGGCTTCTGAGGCAGGTCCAGGCAGAGTGTCTTATGATGTGTCGCAGACTTCCAAATGCTAGGTCATGTTAATGTAGAGGCACCAAACGGCCTCATGACCATCATTGTTACCCCCCAAGGAGGCAAGGAGGGAACAGAGATCCAGAGAAGGAAGAACTAGGTGGCACTTTGGGATAGTTGATGGTTCCCCTTATCGTTCTATGAGGGGATCCATTCAGAAATGCTTTGAGGGGCCAACGTACCACCTAGAGAAGCAAGGGCGCTTTTCAGGCATCAGGCATGCTCCTAATGTAAGAAGCTTGAGGCGTACCTATCTTGTTTGTTCTAGATTGCTTGCATACATTGCATTATCCCTATGAACGTGTACATAAGCCCAGTTCTCATTTCATTTTCCATTTTATTGTGCGTTGTTTCCCCATTACTGGACATCAGTTAAGCTCCTATGCACGGCTATGCCTGTGGCCCTGATAATGAAGACCTTCCCCTCACCCATTCGACAAAATGTCCGTGACATGTGTTTGATACCTATTCATATAGTATGGTGTCGTTTACCATGTTTTTTGTTGTGAGGGGGGTGGGGTGGGGGTCCACTAGCAGCAGGTCGCTGCAGCACGTGTAGCCTGACAATGCCAAGGTTCATGCGTCGCCTGGCATGTCATCCCTCCACTGCCATCCTAAACACGCGGTTTAGGGTCCAGGGTTTAGGGCCCTAAGACCCTCAACCCCTAAAACCCCAGACCCCCAAACTCTAACCCCCACACCGCTAAACCCCTCGACGCCAACCCGCATGACCCTAAACCGTAAAACCTCAAAACACCTGATTCAACCTCAAGCCCCTACAGCCCCAAACCCAGAACCCCCAAAACTCTTAATTCCCTTTAAACACTAGACCCTGAATCCCTAAAACCCCAAACCCTAACTAACCTTTAGGGTTGAGGGTTTGGGAGCCCTAACCGAACGACCCCGAAATCCAGGTCTGTGCGACAGCAAGGGTGCCTTGCAGGCAAAGTTCCTCAAGACCTCCGGTGTAGCGCGGCAGGAGTTGGTAGGGTTGAGGATTTTGGGGTTAGGGATTAGGGTTGAGGGTTAGGGTTGAGGGTTTAGGGTTGAGGGTTTAGGTTTGAAGATTTAGGGTTGAGGAGTCAGGGTTCAGGGTTCAGGGTTGCTAAGGCTCCAGAGGCTAGGGTTGAGGGTTTAGCGTTTAGGGCTGAGGGTTTAGGGTTCAGGATTGAAGGGTTCGGGTAGATTGATAGGGAGCCCCTAGAATGACAGGGCCCCTAAGATTCTTGAAAGAGAAAATTGTGGGGGAACTCAGGGTTCTTGGAGGGTACCCTAAACCCTACAACCTTACCTGGACCCCAAAAGTATGTAGAATAATGGCCTTTTGGGCAATATTTAAAGGTTTTGGGCCATTATTTTATAGGTAAACCCCATAGTCCCTAAAACCCACCCCACAGACAACAGAAAGTCCCTTCTACGTGTGTCTTACTCAACAGGGCAAAGCTATGGCAGATTACATGTTGCAGTACCCAGACCCCTAGGAGGATCTAAAAGTTGGATCCCCTATATAGACCCATTATAACCCCTATATAATCCTTATATAATTTCCCCTATGGTTCTAGGGGATCTGATTTTTAGATCCTTTTGGGGGTCTGGGTATCATTACGTGATCGACCCACAAAGACAATTCTCCTGACTGAGTATCCCGCTCCACAATGCGGCCTTAGAGGATGACTATACTAACCACAAAGATACAGCCAGGATCTGCTCTACGCTATAGGGGAGGTCCGGTATAACTGGTAGCTTTACTTCACCCTGATTATTCTGAGGTTTTGGAGTATGGGCCCTTAAGCCCTAAATCTTAAAGCCTTAATATGGGCCGTTAGTTAGCTCTGCGCCCCTGCTCGGGGCATCAGGCACAAAATTTCCGAGGTGCCCTCAGACAGCACTCCCTGCAGCGACCTGGTTGGGGCTACTGCTAAGTAGTCTCGAGTATACAGAGGGGCAGCGCCCTTGATTGCATCGCCGTGTCGACCCAGCATTGAGTCGTATCTCTTGAAAAACAGGATCTGAAAGGTCACAACTTGGCAACCTTGGGAAAGCTAGCCCACGTCGTGAGCAGCCCTGGCACTACGCCTCAGCCCGAGGCACTGGCAGACTGGTGCATGACAGTCTCAGAAATTCCAGCTTAGGGGATCAGGCGTGCGTCAGGAGGCTCATATGGGAGGGGGGAGCTCTTGCCACCGCGGAGCTTCGTGATCAGCGCCTTCAGCTCCTCAAGAGCTTCCTCACTGGGATCGTTTTAGAGGGTCCTTTGGACCCCTCTCACGCGTTGCTGGATAAGGCCGCGGCTTAGCACGTGAGAACTTTTCAGGGTTTAGGGTTTAGGGTTTCGGGCATAGTAGGTACATGAGGATCCCAGGGTTAGGGGCCCATACTTATACTTGGGGCCCATGGTTTCAACCTTGGAAACTGGCCCAGAGCAAGCTTTATTTTACCGGAAATTTTAAAGGGGGTAGTACAGGGGCAGTGCTCCAGGATCCCCAGATGAGCTGGCCCTTAGCCTCTCAGTCCTTAGCCCTAAACCTTAAACCCTTAGCCTCCAAAGCCTAAAGCCTAAACCCTTAGCCCCCAAGACCTCAGCCTATAACCGCAGCATCGCACAAAAGGCATTCCACACTTCGCTGATGGAGCCTGCAGGCACGTCTGTGTCTTAGGGTTTAGGGTTTAGGGTTTAGGGTTTAGGGCTTAGGGTTTAGGGTTTAGGGCTTAGGGTTTAGTGTTTAGGGTTGAACTTGCTGATTTGGGCTTGGGGCCTTGCAAATTGGTACTTTTCGAGACCCCAAAGACCTAGGATTGCAAGAGGGTTCCGCTGGTCTTCACTACCAGGACCCCAAAAGGTATGTAAATAATGGCCTTTGTGGCTGTTGCTATGAGTTTTAGAGCTATTCTGTTGCATGCTTGTGGGGTTTAGGTGAATCCCTAAACCCAAAATCTATAAATCCCTAAACCCATTTTACATACTGTTGGGATTTAGGCAGGGAGTATTACGGTTCAGCACGTGGGGACCTCGAATCTGAATCCCCAGGCCCCAACTGAAAAGGTTAGGGTTTAGGGTTGAGGGTTTAGGGTTTAGGGTTAAACCCTGTATCCGAAACTCTAAATCCTAAGCCCTATAAACCTCATAATCCTAAACCCTAGATCGTGCAACCAGTGAACTCCAACTTGCGATTTTTTTGCTGCTGGCAGGCCTCAAGCTGCTAAAAGCTTCTTACCTCAATCCAGAGTTTTTTGGATTTCGGGTTTCGGGATTGGGGTTAGGTTGTAAGTTTTGTGTTTAGGACTGAAAGCCCATTAAAAAGTTCAGGTTATCTCTGGTGTTTGGTGGGGGGTCTGGCAGGGCTTGGCATTTAATAGCCCTAATCCCTAAACCCTAGACACTCTAAGCCCTCAACCCTAGCCCCTCTAAGCCCTAAACCCTAGACCCTCTTAGCCCTAAGCCCTAAACCCTAAGGGTTTAGGGTTTAGGGTTGGGCCTTAAACCCTCAACAACCAGATGGCTACTTCGGGCTTCAGGGCTTGAAGTGGTGGGTTTAAAGCCGAGGTCCCAAGTCCACGCAACCCCTTTTGGGCTTGTAGGGTTTAAGGTTTTTAGGATTTTAGAGCTTTAGGATTTAAGGGGTTTTAGCGTTTTTGGGCTTGTAGGGTTTAAGGCTTTAGGGTTTCAGAGTTTTAGGACTTTAGGATTTTAGGTCTTTGGGCTTGTAGGGTTTGGGGTTTTAGGGTTTAGGGTTAAACCCTGCAACTCTTGCACCCTTACTCCTGGAGCCGAAAAACAAAAAAGGCTTCCTTCACCTTTAATCCATAGCTTGTAGTTTATGGTATATAGCTTTTTTGGGACATGAAATTGGAAGTGCTACTGTAGATATAACGGCGGAAGTTAAGTACCATTAATATGCAAGCAAGAGAGTGCTACTAGGGTCCAAGGATCCAAATTGAAGGGATTTAGCTGCCAAAACAGCTGTTTAGATAAAGCAACCTTTGAATTTGGGTACTTGGACCGCTGGGGGGTATTGGGTTTTAGGGTGTTTGTGCAGGATATCAGGGCTTCGGGTTGCGGATCTAGGCTCAAGGGACTGAGGGTGAGGCTTTACGATCTAAGGGTTTTAGCATTTTGGGGTTTAGGGATTCAGGGTTTAGGTTTTCAGAAAGGACTGTTGTGGCGTGTGTAAGGTTTTAGGGTTTACGTTTTACGGCTTCTTGTTTAGGGTTCAGGGTTTAGGGCTTCAGGTTTCGGGCTCGGGGATGGAGATCGTGGATGTGTCACCTGTGTCGCGGCGCAGCCTTCCTGGTGCTTCAGGGAAAATGGGAGAAGGGCCTTCCTACAATCATCCTTGTATTTGTTGCAGTACCTGTGTTCCCTCCTCTACTGCCCTAACACGCGAGCACTAAATCCCAAAGTCTAATAGACCCTTTGAACGCCAGTCAACCATGAATTCCGTGGTAGTAGTGCAGGGCCCCAGTGTCTGTTGCGATGCTCGGAGATTTTTGTGGGAAACCCCACACCCCTAAACCCTAAACCCTACTTCGGTGTAGGGCCATTAGTGAACCTGATAATTTGTGCATGACGGCACAGCCGCCTGTCCGGGTGTTGCTACAGACACTTGGGTTTAGGATTTAGGGTTTAGGCTTCAGATTTTAGGGGTTAGGGTGGGCCTGTGCGTTCAAAAAAAGTTTATGCAAAGTTTCAGGTGGTCTCAAGACTGGAAATTTTCAAGCAATGTAGGAGAGTTGAGGTCTTAAAAGGATCAATGGGTTCCCAGATTTCGAGTTTAATAAGGGGATCACTTCACCAAACCTGTCCAGTGCAGAAAATTATTTTTATTTCAGGATTCATGCTTGGGTTTCTGGTAGCAGCAGCTGAGTGTATTGAGAAACTTAGTCATGTTTCGCGAATCAATTTCCAACGAGTTTAGGCGCTGGATTGCCCTAGAGTTGTGGGTGAACATAGCACCGTACACCTGCCCGTGCTCTCTCAAAAGTTGTCGAAGTCACACTGCAAAGCCTACGCTCTTTTTCCAGTCTTCATCGGGTCTAGGTTTTACTGACTGCTCTCTACACGAGGGCTGCACGCTGATGGCCTTCCCTTCCATCTCGCTAAACTACAAAGCTTTCATGTGGCTGTCAGATATACTCAACATACGATCGAAACAGATGCCGAAGCGCAACTGAAGCTTCTGTACAACCTGGCGGACTTGTCGAAGATGACCGCAATGTCCTTTTCGATGATCTGCTGCGCCTAAGGCTTATGAATTTGCCGCGCAGTAAGTTCGGATGATCCCTTCACAAAAGCCACCCATGGATTAAAGAGAAGCGTGCTAGTTAGGTACTCCTAAAAGCCAGCTGACAGCAATAGTTCTGGCAGGGCTCCGGAGAAGTAGAGTAACTTGCTATTCAACTCTCGTACGCTTTGACACGCTGCCCGAAACTTGCTGATGCTGAATAACGGGGTGCAAGGGAGACTGAGTGCAAGGGAGACTGAGTGTCAAGGACTACGTATTATTGGGATTATATGAGCTATAGTCTAAATTCCGTAAAAGGGGGATATAGGGGGGAGTATATATTGGACTACTATTGGGGTTATTCAGGGGGATACTAGGGGCTTAGACTATAGCTCATATAGGGATATTGGAGGGATCTAGTCATCTTTGATCTGCCTTGCACCACCGGCAAGAAAAGTTCTCACACATACGCGCCATGGCCGCCGAGGCCTTGAGAGTTCGAGTTACCGACATGAACTTTCCGAGGATTGATGCCGGGCGCTCAAGAGGGTCCCAGCTGGGACTTAGTGTTGCAACCATACTGATCACTAAAGGTCCAAAGACCCAAATAACAGGGTCTTAGGGCCCAAATACCATTGATATTATAGTATTTGGGCCCTAAAACCCTATTATTTGGGTCCTTGGACCCTTAGGGAATTAAGAGGTGCCGGGGACTAGCCAGTAGGTGTTAAAGGGAGATATAACACCTTTATAACCTTTTTACTAACTCCCCTGGGCCTTCAAGTCCTAATTTTACTGTGGATCTAAGTCATGGTGGCTTCGCTTAACCCTAAGGGTCCAAGTACTCAAATGGTAGATGATTTGGGCCCAAACGGATTCCCATATAGGTACTTTGGGCCAAGAGTATCTGCTACTTCCAGGTTCTTGGGCCCTTGGGGCCTTAAAGGGTACGTTCTTGAACTCGAACATCACGGGGTAGGGTTCGGGGCAGGGATAGAGTACAGCGTTTACCAAGGGTCCAAGTACCTTAAAACTATGTAATTAGGGTCCGAAGTCAAATTTGGGCCAAAATTATCTACTAGTTGAGTCCAAACTCTCAACTCTTAAGCTTTCAACCCGATTTCGCTGGGTTGCTGCCAAGGAACTTAAATTGAGCTACCATAGCGTGGGTACAGTTAGAAAAAGTATATATTGTAGTTCCTCAATTTAAGTTCCTCAACAGCAATCCAGGTTATGGAGCTCTACGTACTCTTGACAGCTCAAGGGCTGTGGGGCTTACCAGCCCAGGTCTACATGAACACCAGGGGAGGGCCGCAGCGAAAAGGCTGACGGTGGTGGCTGCTGTGATGGTTTAGGGTTTAGGGTTCAGGGTTAGGGTTCAGGGTTTAGGGCACCCGAAGTCTCTACTTAGGACTCTCGTACACAGAGCCTGGTATGGGTTCTCAAATTCATGCCTACGAGGGTCCAAGAGCTTCAAGGGTTTCCCCCCATGGATGCAGTCAGCTATCCCTTGCTACCCACCAGTCCCTTTCTTGATGACTCTTGGGTGAAGGGTCCCCCCCTTCTAGGGGTGTTTGGGGCTCCATTGTTGATACATCCCCACTCTGGCAGATCTGAGAGGAGCGCTCTAGTTCTGACACAGTGATGGCCAGATAAATGTTGGCCAGGAACGTACATAATGGGGGTTTCCCAGAATTAGGGGTACCGTGTTGAGAGTCCCCATAGTAAAGATCGTAGTATTTTTGGGTCTATATTGGGGCGTCCCTATTGATATAACTCAGCTGTCGTTGCACTGAAGCTCTCGCTAGAGCTTGTAATTCCTACAGACAGCACACAATCCAATCCCGGGGCAGTCGTTGCAGGAACATTTTCTTGCGTGACCACAAGCTGTGAAGATTTAAGCAAGGCCGCTGAGCTGCAGCCTTCAACTGCTAGACAAGGCAGTCTCCTTAACAGCTCAGGCCCTACACTTACTGATGGTTAGTAGGGAATAAGGAAATATATTCTCTATAAAATCCCAATATAAGATCATGTCATCTCAAACCGTATCAGATCATATCATATTATCTTATACTAGACATACTCCCTTGTCCCCTATCAATCATCAGTACGTACAACTGCTCCTGAGCCTTGACCTTACCACCCAAAGCGGTACATGCAACAAAGCAAGCCTCTCTCCCTAGGGACCCATGCAAGTATACAAATAATGCCTACATTGGTCTCAAAAGTCTGTTCCTTAAGTAAACCCTAAACCTTAGATGTTACCTATAGTGGGCTATTTGGATCCCTCGGTCTGGCTTTGAATCCACCAAAACATGTGTCACACTTCGCCCCGAAAGACACATCGGACCCTCACCTGGAATCACGGCAAGAACACCTTTAAAGTACCACTGAAATACATCGAAAAACAGTTCCTGGGATGTACCCATTGGGGTTTTAGGGGGTTTCCAGAGTTCATCAGTATTTATGAGGTCCCATGAACCTCCATTGACAGTTGCTGAGTCTATGCTTGGGATCCCTAAGAGTAGCGCAAATCCTGAACCCCAAGCCCTACCTGGACCCCCAAAGGATGTAGAACAATGGCCTGTTGGGCTACATTTAGGGGTTTGCGGCATAATCTCACTCATTTTCGGGGGGTTTAGGTACCCCTTCGCTCGAACACCCTTGTGCCGGAAATGCTTCTTAGATACAACATCGTCCCAAAATGGCCCTATGTCAGGTTCTGAAACAATTCTAATGCAGCTTGATAACCCTAAACCTTTAAACCCCACACCCCAAAGCCGCAAACCCTCGACCCTAAACACCTAAACCCCTACCCCCCTATACTTTGGCCCTAAACCCCTAAACCCTACACCCCTAAACCCTCAACCAATTAGCCCTTAGAACCTCGACCCCCAGGCTTGAATTCCCTCAGGCCTTAAGCCTTAAACCCCACCTAGACTCCATAGTCCCCTTAAGTAGATAGAACATAAGCTTCAGGGTTTAGGGTTTAGGGTCCCCTTAAGTAGATAGACTATGGGGTACGTATATGGGGATCTTATTATGATATACCCAAATCCAGTTTCTATCTACTCAAGGGACTCTAAACTCCCGCATGAGCCATCGTCTGAACTCCTTGCAGGGGGTTACACAAAGGGGATTATGTAGGGGAGTATTGTGGGAGTTATGAGGTGGGGATACTAGGAGTTTAGATCCTAAGACATAAGCCCTAAACCCTATACTAGGGGTTATTCAGGGGGATACTAGGAGTTTAGACCCTAAGCCCTAAACCCAATACAAGGGCTTACTCAGGGGGATACTAGGAGTTTAGACCCTAAGCCCTAAACCCAATACAAGGGGTTATTCAGGGCTATGCTAGGAGTTTAGACCCTAAGCCCTAAACCCAATACAAGGGGTTACTAACGGGGATACCAGGAGTTTCGACCCTAAACCCTAAACCTTCAACCCTATACTAGGGGTTTTTAAGGAGGATACTAGGAATTTAGACTATAGCTCACATGCGGAGGCACCGATCCGCGAGAGATCAACTATGACCTTGCAGCCCAGGCCCGCATGGGTTCTGAAAAGGTATGAGGGGTTGAGGGTTTAGGGGTTTAGGATTTAGGGCTTAGGGTTTAGGGTTTAGGGGTTTAGGGTTTAGGGTGTAGTGGTATATAAATCCTGAAGCCTGAAGGGTTTAAGGTTTCCCTACTAACTTATAAATGCCTACACCTGAGTTTTGGCTTAAGAGCTTGGAATTTCTAGGCCAGGGTTTGAGGCAGGAGCTGGAGACCAGCGTAGTGTCATAGATCGCAAGCATACTTTAGGTTTTAGGGTTTGACGTTGTTCAAGGTTTACGTGGGTATTTAGGTTTTAGGGTTCAGGGCTTAGCATGTGATGATTCTTCTTTTACACCATAACCTATATATTTCATCCTTCCACTCATCTGTGATGCTCCTCCAACCTCGAATTCTTTTAAGTCCTCGAAGGTTCATGAGACTCAAGAACTACCTATATAGCTGAGGTTGCGACCTTACCAACGAAGCCCCTCCCCCTAACTGGACATCTGCAAGTATCCCAAAAGTTCCAAGCGGCCATTGAGCCCCATGAACCTCTACGCAATAGCAGGGTTTTGGTAACCCCAACCTCTATCATGATGACCGTATAAGAGTCATATGATAGTCCCCTAAAGCCTAAAGCCCAAACCCTAAATCCTAAGACCTAAAGCCTAAACCCTTATTTCGAGGGTTAGGGGAGACGAAGTTCCTCCAGTACCTTCATATCGCCTATATGGAAAGATTTTTCATCTGATCCTCCGAAGCGGGTTTAGTGTTTAGGATTTAGTGTTTAGGGGGTTTAGGCTGAAAATCAGTCCTGAAACCCTATAGAGCCTAAATACAATCACTGCACCTTAGTCCCGAAACCCTATAGTCCCTGAACCCTCTTGATCCTCAAAACTTATACTGCCCAGGCCCTACACTTTAGATCTCAAATCTTGAAATCTTGCTGCAGGTTTCTTTTCAAAGATGGGGGTTTCAGTGGATCCAACTACCTATCGGGCACTCTTTGAGACCCAATGGAATTCTATAGAAAGAATTTGGAGCCTAGAAGTGTCCTACTTGTGTACTTCGAGGTAGGTAGAATAATAGCAACAGAACCAGAAAAACAGCCCCCAAGGCCATTATTCTAAATACTTTTGGGGTTCAGCTGGGGCCTTTTTTCAAAGGTCCCCACAGATTTTGGGTGTAAATTCAAGAAAACCTGGAGCGGTAACAACAACACTAAAACTCTTTAGGGTTTAGGGTTTAGGATTTACGGTTTAGAGCGTAGGATTTAGGGTTCAGGGTTGAACTCAGACTCAGGTGTCGTCCCCTGTTCTCTGGCAGAAGCTCATTGAGGACACCTTTTTTGTCGGAGATCGGGATCATCTCAGGGTCTCTCAGAAATTTTTGATGGACAGAATCCTGCATGACCTTGTTGAGGGTTTAGGGTTTAGGGTATGCCAGAACGTCCGGGAAAAAGCGGTATTGTCCCGGTA
This sequence comes from Symbiodinium pilosum, assembly GCA_905231905.1. Taxonomy (NCBI): domain Eukaryota; class Dinophyceae; order Suessiales; family Symbiodiniaceae; genus Symbiodinium; species Symbiodinium pilosum. Next base: position 79,193 of record CAJNIZ010021002.1, read on the forward strand.
GGAGTATGTTGGACATACCGGGAGTATTTGGAGGCTCATGGGACGGGTAACTGCCTACTGGCGGCTATAGATTGGGCAACCGGCTTATGGCCAGTTAGGGGGACTGTAAATAGGGCTTTAACTCCATTTGCAGGTGGTTACTACGTGCCATGAACCTTGAAGTACGGTTTACGGTGAAGCGGTCCAAGTCCAAGAACATGTTTAGGGTTTAGGGCTACTTGAGTTATTTTAGGGCACTCAACCTTTAAGTATGGGCATATATCTCCATGTATATGTAGCTGTGCTGTCCCTGGGATCTTCAAAGATACGGCGATCATACACAGCCTCCCTTGAGGATCACACCGGGGCCATCTGGCTTCTGGTCTCCGATGGAATGGGCCCTGACAGCACGCCTTTGCAGGCAGCCGAGCAAAACGGGCTTCGGGCACCAAAAAAAACACCCAGGCTATAGTATTTGTTGTCTAAAACCCTCTTTGGGGGATTTGGATCTAAACCTTGAGTTCATAGACCTGGCGAACAAAGCCAGTACGTATCCTTTGTAGACTTACAGAGCCCCAGAGTTAGGACAAGCAGCACCTGGAGGGTCAAGGGTTCTTCGTAAGTATACCTCTTGCCCCCACGAGCCAGAGAATCAGCACTGTTATCCCCATTATTAAGCTATAGTCCCCCGTGAGTAGATAGAATAATGGGGTATATGGGGATCTTGTTATAATATACCCAAAGCCATATTCTATCCACCTAAGGGGGACTCTACTTGCTAGGTCGGTTCCGTTGACCTCCGAGTACACACCTAAGGCTTCAAATAGCTACAGGTAGGTATTATCTACATGCTTTAGGGACCAATGTCGTACTACTATCTATAGACACAGAGACCTCTAAATCCTCTAAATCCTACACTCTAAGCCCTGACTGAACGCTAAACCCAGAACCCTAAGCCCTAAACTCTTCACCTCCTAGGAGATGCGCCAGAATGGCATCACGGAGTTCTACGAGTGTGGGCCGATGAAGCAGCTGAAGGTGATGCGCTTTAAGGGATCTGCGGAGCTAGTTAATACCCCAAGGCTCCAAATAGCCCAATGTAGGTACCATTTATAGACTTTGGGGCCCAATGTAAGTATTCTTAACAGACATGGAGCCCAAGGGATAGGGTTTGGAGTTTAGGATTTAGGGTCTAGGATT
>CAJNIZ010021013.1:0-18095 GCA_905231905.1 Symbiodinium pilosum
CCCTAATCCCCCAACCCTAAACCCTAATCCCCCAACCCTAAACCCTAATCCCCAAACCCTAAACCCTAAATCCTAAACCCTAAACCCTAAACCCTAATCCCCCAACCCTAAACCCTAATCCCCCAACCCTAAACCCTAATCCCCAAACCCTAAACCCTAAATCCTAAATCCTAAACCCTAAACCCTAAACCCTAATCCCCCAACCCTAAACCCAAATCCCCCAACCCTAAACCCTAATCCCCAAACCCTAAACCCTAGGAGCACTGCGAGTTATCGCCTTTTCGTCCATATCCTTCGCTTCTGAAGCCACACCTCTCCCTTACATGAGCTCCTAGTACCCGGAGGATCTTGGGAGGATTTTGGGTGGATTTGGGGGGGGGTTGGGGAAAATCATTCTTATACTATTCCCCTATATAACCCCCTATATAATCCCCTATGGCCCTATGTAGTCCCCTTTGAGGAGTTTAGACCATAACTCAAATGACATACGGGAGGGGAAGTTTCCGAAAATGAGGGGTAGCATTTTGGGGGTCCCCACAAGGATTATCATAAATATGTTGGGGTTTATACTGGGGGTCCCCCTATTTCGGTCCTATGGAACCCTCCTCCGAGGCTCGCTTTCCATGGATAAAGCCATGCTATCAAGGTGCGAAACACCGGCTTTAGGGTTTAGGGGACCTCCGGGAGAGACCCATAATCCTAGAACACCGCGGAGTAAAAACAGCACAAATGCCCAGTTGCTGTGAGGATTGGATGCGACTGCACTGGCTTTCCCTGGCATCAGGAAGCAGTGCAGAGACTTCCCCGCTGTACTATCAGACCTCCTGATTTGCAAAATTAAGAGGGCCCAATAATTATGGACTCGAGACTTCCCTAATCCCTGTCATGGCGGCACCAATCAAGGACCCCAAATCTTCCGGAAAGCCTCCTATGAAGATTGCAAGGCATATAGAATCTTACTGCCATGGAAAGCGCGTCCATGATTACAAGGCCCTGAAGCAAGGCTTTTGGGACCACTTGCCTGGGAGAAGGTTAATCGCTTCACTGTGGTGGGGGCGTGTGAACAAAAACAGGCAAAGCAAAATATTTGGAGCTAAGCCCTGAACCCTAAACCCGCAACCCGAAACCCTGAACACAAAATCTTAGGAAAAGAAGGTAGGACCCCAAATAAGTAGAACGATGGAGAGTCACCTGGGAATGAAATGGTAATCGGCTGTATAGGGGGAGTCTATAGGGACTGAGTGCAGGGGCCATATTAAGCAGGATAGGGCTTCTTGGTCTGTCGCTGTGAAGTATATATGGAACCACGGAAACTGCTATCAAATTCTCAGGCTTGAAAAGTAAGCGTGTCAAAATTAAGGGTGCCCCCACTGTCATGGTTCACGATTCTTCAAGTGTAGTGTCCACAAATAGAGGATCCCAAAAAGACCTTAAAATTGCAAGGCTCATTTTGGAGATCCTAAAAGGTACCCTTAATTTGGGGGAAGTCCCCAAATGATGGTGCAAGGAATTCAACCGCCGGCCGGGTTCTTTTTCATGTCCACTCTAGAGCGCGCATGGAACTGGGTCTCTCAGCCATCGTAAACAACAAGGGCGCCTGTTTCCAATTTTGGAACTATGTCAGATGTTTCGGGAATTCCTTTTATCACTTGTTCTAGGTTTCTCTTCGGAAGAACCCAAACCCAGCAAGGGTGAGGAGGGTTCTATCAGGAGACCTTGGCAATGAAAGAAGACTCTGACACTGGCGGAACAGACAGGCCTTTGTCAGCACATGATCGCTTCGCAAGTCCGGGGCCCAATTCAAAAAGCCTATGTGAGTGCTTCTCAAATATGGTCCTCAATAACCATAATATATCCGCTGCTCCTTCCATATTGGCCGAGACTTCATTTGCATATCAATACGCGAACAAAAAACTTCCCCAACGCCGTAAATATTGCTGCGGATGATTAGAAGCCATCTGTAAACCCGACCTTCCGGAATTTGGGCCTCTTCTGTGTATATACATAGCACACCGATTCGCAGAAGCACAAAGATAACACCCTCTTAATGGTGCTAACAAAAGAGTCGGGAGCGCGATCCCTGTAATCATCCCAGTAGTAGCCCCTCTAGTGGTGCCCAAGCCTGCGCCCTAGAACTCTACACCCAAAATAACCTAGCAATTTGAAATTTCCTTGCCATTCTAAACCCCAAATAAAGTCCATTCCATGTTTTTTTGCACTCCCATGACCAGAAAAAGCTAGTATCCAAATCCATTTTCCTATCTTAAACCTTGAACCATCTAGTAATTTCCATTACCCTAGAGAATGTGGTCAGTTTCCACCTTCCTTTCCATTACTTTCCCCTGGATAGTAGCAGCTGTACTAGTACTAGTACTACTAGTACTAGCACTAATACTAGTAGTAGTAGTAGTAGTAATAATATTAATAATAAATGTAATAGTAGTAGCAGTAGTAGTAGTAGCAGCAGTAGTAGCAGCAGTGGCAGCAGCAGCAGCAGCAATCTCCTTTAGCACCGGCAGGTTTAGGCTCCATGAACGGGCAAGAGCAGGCCCCGAACTGCTAGCGAAGCCTCGCCAGACGGCGCGGAAGACGTTTCCACGAGAGCGCGACTTGGAGGTTCATGGGTAGCTATATGTCGGGTCCCGAAATAGGAAATCCTTCATGGGGTTTAGGGTTTAGGGTTTAGCGTCTAGGGTTTAGGACGTTGATCCTTTAGTAACCCCACTTCTGGCTACCTACTGACCTCCAAGTACCCAATGACAGACCGGACTCCGCTATCCAGCGAACTGGGCATCCTCTCCCTGATACCACATCTTCCCCTAGGATCCTGAACGTAACTTTCAGCCCCAAACTCTAAGCCCTAAACCATATACAACCCCATCATAGTAGTTTCCATTTTCTTTTCCATTGTCCCCATATTATCCCCAACCAATAAACCCTAAAGACTGATTTCCATTTTATTATCCAGTACCTCAATATAACTACCTTGAGCAGCAAAGCCGGACCCGCTCACTCTAGAAAGCGCACTGCGCTGGACAGGTCGCGAACCAGAAGTATACGGAGGCGGCCTCTCGGTGGCTTGCAATGCTTTTTGTTGAAGTATAGTCACCCTTCAGTAGATAGAATATGGGGCATATGGGGATCTTGGTACAATTTACCCGAAGCCATATTTTATCTACTTAGGGACTATAGTACGAAACACCGAATCCGGCTCGTTAACAAGCACGTGGAGTATGTGGCCATGAAGGGTAGGAATGCTTACCATGAGCCTAAACCCTAAATAGTAGTTTCCATTTTCTTTTCCATGATCCCTATATAACCCCAATATAACCCTAATACTACCCCAGTGGGTACATAAGAAAAATTCCAGCTTTGGGTTGTTCGGTAACACCACCCCAGTTTGGAGTACACCCCAGAAAAAAAAAAAAAGATAGATTTTTTAGGTATATGTTGTTATAATAAGAACCCAGGAACCTAAAAAGTATTGAAGTGTAGTACTCCAATATCGTGACCACCAGACAAGGAATGAATGAAATGTTTGCTGGTTCAAAGGTATGCCAAAACACAACAAATTCTCCGACAAGAGTTCATATGCCGTCAAGCTGCACCAGGGCCCCAACAAGTATAGCAATTAACTGCGATTCTTTTGCGCTTTTGTACACTCTAGGGCAGGATGCATGCTACTCACGTTCGTGGTGCCCACAAGGTGCAGGAAACAACGTATGGACTCACAGCAAGGAGCATTGCACATTCCCTGCCCCTGGGCAAAATGCAGATTTCCTGATCCAACGGATTTTGGAGCCTCCACGGCTAAAATGGCTTTGGTGATACAGGGACCATATAGGGTTTGGGGATATTCGCCCGTAGTGACGAAAAAATATATAAGGAACAAAGTATTTGGGGGGGGTCTATATTGAGCCCCCCTATTTAGGGAAACTACCATATGGGGATACGTAAGTCTGCGGGTGTGAAAGGGCGAAATGAGTGGAATAATCAGAGAGTCAAACAGAATATCCAACCAGCTTGATATAAGAGTTTTAAACGTAGGGAGTGAATGTACGGGCCTAAACTGTCAGCAGTGAATTTGGGATGTATACTATGTTATAGTTGGATAAGGATTCTACAAGGGCATAACATTGGCCATTTCGGCTTTTACAGTGTGTTTGGACGTTTGGGTTTAGGCCTAAACTGGCAGGTTGGGGCTGCGTACGGCGGATCTTATCTGGAGCAATTTCCACATATCCATAACTTAGCCCACATAAGGAATCCCGTACACCAAAAAGTATAAGGGATCCCTAACATTGATCCAGACACCCCTCGTAACCAATACTCCCCTTTTACTTATAGTATGGTACAATGTTGGAGGATATTTGTTATCAGGGGCGTGGGGAATGTTTACTGTCACGGGGTATGATTAGCCATTTGCCCAAAACGGGTTGAGCGTATTCTGACGCATCCATTGCAATTTGCATAAGACCTTGTGCAGTTTTGCCGTAGCAGGGCAGGTACTTTGAAAGACCGAGAGTCCAAAGGAAAGAACAAGTTGTAGCTTCCCAAAATAGGACGACCCTAATATAGACCCCAAACTACTAGAATCCTTATGAAAGGTATCCCAAAAAAGTAGCTTCCATTGTCCTTTCCATTATCCCTATAAAACCCCTGTATATCGCTAAAGCCTAAACCCCAAGTAGTAGTTTCCACTTTCTTTCCCATTAACCCTCTATAAACCAATATGTTTCCCTATATATCCCTACAAAACCCTATATTGAAGGAATCCCCCAAGTCGAGCCCAGCAACCAGGCAGATCCAGCCAATGATCCTTTGTCGCAAGGTCTAGGACAAGTACCGGGAGGTAGGGTTTAGGGTTTAGGGGGTACTTGGCATAGACCTCTCTCTTTGTATAACTACACCTACATCTATAAGCCCAGATATTCCACTCCTTTAAGGCTTGGGGTCTGGGCGTTCTGCTTATATGATTTAAATCATTTCTGAAACATTCTATGTGCAGTACTTGTAGCATACAATACGCATCGCATTGTACCCAATTAATCTCTGAAATGCTATGTTGCAAGAAGGTACGATCTGTGAAGACATCACTGGTCTGGGACAGGGTTATGTACATTGCGGATGTGTATATATATATATATGTGCTTTAATGTAGTATATGATAAGAATATTAATGCAGCTGAGAAACTTTTGACGGTTCATACAGGTGATATATAAAATGTGAAAACATACTTGCTCCTGTTTTCATGACAGTAAGTAAAAATCATGCGCGCATAAGCCCAAAAGGTATCGGGCTCATATATATATATATATATATATATGTATATACACATCTATACACATATCTGCATATATATGCATATTTCTATACATATATATGAACCTCCAATTTACACTTTGAAGTTTAGCGTTGAAACCGCAGAAGTCTCGGACAAAAAAACCTTCATTATCATTAACACCTCGAGTTTTTGCATACGGCTGCAACTAAACTGGCATCATGATTCATGCTGGCAATGCCACTACTACCCGAAAAATACATCCAGGACACATCCAGTCCAAAAGAAACCCCTAAACCATCCTGAATCCTAATTCTAAGCCCTACATCCTAAGCCCTCACCCCCAGTCAGCTTCAAAAGTCCTAAGCCCAGTCACTGGCTGAGCAGCGCAGAGTGGAGGCCCGGGACCAGAGTAGCTGTCTTCGCGGAGTAGGCGGGGAAGTCCTGGTATTTATGAGATATTGAGAGGGTTAGGGTTTAGGATTTCAACTTCAGGGCGTAAGTTACGCGGCGTAAGGTTTCGAGTTTAGGGCTCAGCGGCTTAAAGTATGTAATTTGGGGCTTTCGGTTTGGGATCAAGCGTTCAGGATGTAAAGCAAAGCGTTGAGAAACAAGAAAAATCCTAATATGTCGTTCTGTTCGCTTCCTTTAACAATTTGCTTCATCAAGCTCAGATGTGTTCGTAACTAACCCTCCCATGTACCCGCCTCATAACACCCATAGCTCCTCGTATCCCCCTACATAGCCCCGTTACAAACCCATTGTAACTCACGTCAGTTCTAGGCTTCAGGGGGCATGCATGGTTCAGGGGTTGTGAGGTGTTGTACTTGAGGCTTAAGGGAGAAGCTTTTCTGTTTGAGCAACCCTTCTTGCACCTTTCAGGGTGTAGGGTTTAGAGGTTTTCAGTGCGTCCCACATAAAACGATCAGTACTGATAGTCTAGGAGCTTGGGCCCCTCCTGTATAAGCCAAGTGTCCACGCCATCTTCCATTTGATTCTCCATTATTCCCCAGGATTTTAGGGGCCTTGTACAGAGGCTCACAAAGGAAATTGCCAAGCTGTACAACATTCGGCTGCACTTGTCGACTTCTAGCTCAATACTTGTTTGTCTAACCTAGGATTCCATGTTGGTTGTAACTAACAATCTAAACAGTTAAACAGGGCTTGAAATATGTGTATCTCTATGTAAGTCGGTGTCCAAGGTTCATAAATGAGCCACTGCAGTAATTGAGAAGGCATTTGCACCAGCGAAAACCCTGCCGTCCTGCGAGTACCGCTCGGCCAAGTAGTTGTCTGAGTTTGGGATCTCGGCGCAAGAATCACTGTGAAGCTTGCGTAACCCTTCCCTGTAACATCGGGCTTTTTCAAAATATTGGGGGTGCCCCAAACATATAGGATGAGAATGGTCCCTTCAAGGACTCCATGAGGGTTGTTCAAAAAATACATAGAACGAGTCCCCGCCACTGGTATAACACATACCCGCGAGCAAAACAATAACTTCACTTGAACAAAGCGCGGGACGTTGAGGGAAACATTACGTCTCTTCTATAACTAGGAGGCCCTTAGGACTTCAGGACGTACGAGGGGCACCAGAGATGATGCTCTTGAAAATGAAAGCACGAGTAAAACCTGCATTCGCAACCCCCCGTTTTGGATGCAGCCATATATATATATATATGTATATACCATATTATGTATATGTATATTATATATATATAAGCACAGAAAAAGCGCAACCACCCCAGAACAACCCTATGTGGAAGAGGGCAAGCGACCACGAACATCTGGAACATCCAGAACATCAGGATGGGGATGCTGAGGGCACCTAAGCTGCCAAAAAGAACATGAGCTAGAGTCTAAACTCCTCAAAAGGGATTATATACGGGAATGCTTTAAGGGATATTAAGGGAATACTACAAGTTTAGACTATAGCTCGCATGAAATCCAAAAAGTGGGTTGTTATACAAATCTCCTCTTCAGCGAGCCAACAGGTTCCAGGTCTGTTTGGAGGAGACAAATTAGCCAATTCCTCACTGGGATTCGGTGGCTGGGGTCTATATAACCAATCCATAACACTCATAGTACATTAGCTTCATGTGTAGCCGCAAACCCAAAACCGTTTTTGTGCCAAAAAATTCAGGCCCCTGGTGCCCATACTCCGAGAGAGCCCAAGGAAACCCCTTAACCCCCTCATCCCGATATTAAACCCCCACCCCCTAATATACAGGATCTAATATTGGGAGCCGTGAGAGGGGATATATTGTGGTGGGGAGGAGATGACTCTGGGTAGCAATATCACGGCGACGTTGGGCCGATCCCTCGCTGATCTTGGATACATGTATAGAGTTTCAAACTCAGCTGCCATGATCTGCCATGTAGTCCGGCAAACATGAAAATCTATTCGCCTCATCTGCTGAGCCTCCTCCATGAACAAACAGGGAACATATAGGTAGATGCCACGAGGCAATGTGACTACAACGCCATTGCTGCAGTGAAAGCTTTCCAGATGCCAGTAAACGGCTTGGGCAGACTTGTATTCCATAAGGAACTTATAAAACAGCGCGTCAAAAATTTTGGGATTATCCATTTGCTGCCCCAAGGGTATTAGGAATGTCGTTTTGTTGCACATTTTCTTATTTGTTGGCAGGCTGCTTTTTCCCGGAAAAATTGGTAAAGTGTTCGGACTTTAAAGCAGGCTTGTTCTCATTGTGCCACATCCTCGTCTTCAGGTACAATGTGTATTCAAAAACAGGCAGAAACCCCTAGCATTGGAGATCTCCTGACAAGCACCTTACACGTTATAACCCAAAGCAGAATTTGACCACACAATACAAGAGTGTTGAAACTTAATCCCATTGCTAAACCACTGGGGCGCAGACTGCTTAAGGGTATTGGGCCTTGGGAATTTAGGTCTTTGGTTCTTAGAGCTTGGGGGACTTGGTGCGCGCCGGGCTTGACAGGTTGAAAAGCTCCCAAACACCAGACTCACCAGACCTGGTGTTTTTGCACAGCGGCAGCGGTTTCCGTAGCGCGTGGGCGCGTGTTTACATGCACACTACACGTACAAGATATGAAATTCCGGAACATGCACGCTCGTTTATGAAATCGTTATATTGCATTCATCGTCAAAGCCGAACCCCGGACCGAACCCCCATGCCCCATCCCGAAAAAATGGCCCTCAAGAAACCTAGGATTAGAGCTTGCACAACAAATCAAGCTCAAAAACACGCGCAGGCTCCTCTGACTGAAGCTCCAGGGAAAAAAAAAACAGGTGGCACTGAAGTACGAAAACCCGTTTTCCTCTGGAAAACACCCATGGCAAGATCAAAAAAGGATGCGTTGCGGGCTATTAGCGTACAAAGAGCGACGACCGCTCTGGGCTTTACAAAAATGAGGCCCCAAAAAGCGTTGACAGCTTTGCATTTCGCAACTAAGACTCGCACAGAATTGCGCGCAAACACGATCCATGGCCAACAAAACAGCCCAACACCCTATTCTGATTGTTTCGGCCGAATTCGAAAAGTAACTCATCCCTGCTGAAGGGCTGAAAGAAGGATTCCTGGCTCAACCGGACCGAGTCATCCCTTAAACAAGGAACAGAATAATCTGGTCACCCCCAGCCTGGGCCGCTGCGTATGAAATTTACATGAAACTTTTGTTCCAACAATATCCCCTGCTCTAAAGAGCCAAGTACTTGAACCATTTACCCAGAATACCAACTACATTCAGAATTCAGGGTTGCGTCGTTGCCAAAAGCCAGCGGTTTTGTTATTGAGCTGCATGTTGGGCAAGCCCAGTCGCCCAGTCCCTGCTGAGGGGTAATGTAACTGCCACAACGAAAAGGAATAAGGCCTATTAAAATAGGCACGGATTAATTTGGTCCATCCCATGCCGGGATCCCAATCTGCGAAACCAAAATTTCAGCGAACGAAATTCCAACCATATCCCAAGCTCTAAGCCCTAAAGAACTAAGTACTTGAGGCGCCTTAAAGCAAAAGGGGGCGGGGGACCGCAGCCCAGCGCGGCCCCCGCACATCAAAAATCATGCGCTCGGGTGAGCCTCTTGAAAACACTCTTGCAGGCAACTTGTGCAAACAGACATGGTCCAGGGTTTATTTTGGGATCAGGCGAAGGGGATGGCGATGCTCTATCCACGTCTCCTGATTCTAGTTCAGTCTGGATGTACGAATCGATTTTTATGTTGTCATTCAGCCTGTCCTTTTCTTTTGGTTGTCTCATATTTCTTGCATTATGTTACATGGTGTTGTTGACTTCGCTGATTCTTCCCCTGCTTTCTGTGTTTTTTGTTTCGCTTATGCTTAAGCATCTTTATTTGTGTGTTTCCTCTTTTTTTCAGTCTTGCGCATGTCCTTCTCTTTCTTGTTGTCCTTCTTTTTGTTGTTCCTTCCTTCATTCCTTCCTGAGTTCTTTCTTTCTGTCCTTCTCTACCTTCGTCCTTCCTTCCTGCCTTTTCTGTTGTTATTTTGTGTTGTCGTTGCTTGTCTCTTGGGCTTTCGTTCCAAAACTCAATCTTTGCGAGTCGAGCTCAAACTGCCGTGCTTTGCTTTGGCCAGCTTGATGTCTATAGAGTGAAGAAGACCTTCTTCGCCCATTACGTTTTCTTCACTGCTTCCTTTTCCTTTCCTGTCTGTGTTTCTATCTTTCCCGTTTTTTTTTTAGTCCTTCCTTCCGTCTTTTGTTTGAGTTCATGTTTTCCTTGTTTCGTTCTGTCCCCCTTCCTTTCTCGCTTTCTTTCTGTGTTTCATGCCTTTCTTCTTTCATTCGCGTCTTTTTTTGCTACAAACTCTGAAGACCTTTCACACCGGAGCTCCAATTTCAAGGCTTTGTCGTTGAAAGTTGGGCGCCAAGAGGAAACATGAGGACACTCCGTGCCCGAGCTCAATTTTCGGGGGTCTATTGGGTTTTGTAAGGTTCGACTCTCCCGCCCGAAATGGTTGAAGCCCCACAAGTCAATTGAAAATCCCAAGACCACACAACCCTAAAGATGGCGAAAGCCAAACAAAAGACACCCCGAAGCTTGAACGCGGCAACTACAACAAGTCTGTATATAGCGTACAATAAAGCCAGAGCCCTAAACACTATACTGATACCAAACACTCTACAAACCCTACATATCCTGCCAACCAACCCTTACAAATACAACCCCTGCGAAGCCTCCTAAACTATAAACTCTTAACCTTTAAGCCGCCTAACCCTTATAATCCCCTACAGAACCCTATACATCGCAGTTTCCATTTCATTTTCCATTTTCTTTTCCATTTGATTCTCCATTATTAACGGGGATACTAGAACCTAAACCCAAAAACTTTCCAGATTTGTTTGAAGCACAGGTGGTTCCAGCTGCAAGCGCCCAGCCTTTGGTTTGGGCAGGGGCTTCAAACGTTGCAGACGTTAGGGGATTGACGGTTCAGGAGTTTAGGTGCTGAGTTTAGGGTGCTGGGTTCGAAGGTAACCGAATTTCGGGCATATTAAAGCATTATAGGGCTCGCGACCAAAGGGGTGTGTGGAAAGGTCAAAAGAGGTCTAAACGTCTTCTCTCCCCCAACTTCTATAGCTCTGGGGCCTTGAGCTCTGTTGTGTTGTGAGGTTTAACTTCAAAGCTGCGGCCCCTACGATGCCAGCAAATGCATCACGTCGTTGGCGAACTCATGGACACAATCGGCTCAATGCTGCCTCCCAGCTGACTTGCCTGCGCAATTGTGGTGCTGCGAACCATCTGTGGAAGCTCATGCTCGTACTCGCGGGCGCGGTTGCTTTGTAAAGGTCCCACGTGGCTATGCAGTGCCAGGGGTTGAGGTTTCCTCGCAGAAAGTCCTGCAGCCTCTGCAATGCAACCGGCACAGGCCTCACCCCGAGGCAAAGGAAAGTAGAGGCGATGCTACCGCCAGCTCACAGCTCTGCATTGGTTGAGAAGAATCTAACTATATGGGTGGATGTCAAAATTATGGTCCCTTTTTGGGTACCCTAAATATTAGGTGCCGTATTATAATAGGGATCCAAAAGGGGACCATAATTTTGACAATTACCCATATCTGCAACATGAACCAAAGGTTTGTAAGTTTGGAGCTAAAGGCAGAGTGCTTAGGGCTTGGGGGCCTGGGTCGGCAGTTTGGCTTCGGGCTTGGCTTTGCAATGTGAAAGGGCTTCTGCAGGTTTAGGGCCTCAGCGGCTGCAAAAACTCTTTAATGGATCCAGGGGAGGGCAGGGATTGAGGTAGCTGCTGTTGGTCTCCTTAAACCCTAAACCCTAAACCTATAAGGTTTAGGGTTTGGATATATTGGGCCAAACCTGGCTCGCACTACGATTAGCAGAAACCTTGGAAGGATTGTGTAAACAAATTCTGTGTAGATATGACCCATTGTCTAAACTCCTAGAATCCCCCTTAATAAACCCCTAGAGTAGTCCCCTAAATAATCCCGTATATAACCCCCTTTTAAGGAGTTTAGAACCCTAAACCCTAAATCCTAAACCCTAAACCCTAGAACCCTAAACATTAAACCCTAGGACCCTAAACCCTAATCCCCAATATAGCCCCCTTTAAGGAGTTTAGACTATAGCTCATAGGGACGGTGGCCAAGGTTACGGCCCTTCTTGATTCCCTGTAGCAGGCGGTGCGTATAAGGGGGACCGAGAACTGGGGGGTTTAGGGTTTAGGGTTTAGGGTGTAGGGTGGGGGCATATTCGTGGTGGACCCCAGCTCAACTGATATTGTTTTGCCTGGGACTGGAAGTTGTGCTCTAGGACCTTCGTCATAATTGGGAGGTCGGGGGGCTTAGAAGATAGGTTAAGATGGGGGGATAGCTGGCGCTACTGGCGTTATGAACTCGCTTAAAAGGGTTGTAAGTATACGTATACTTGCTAAGTCCCGCTGACCCTCCAAGCAGCCTTTCAATTGGGGATGTAGATGTAGTCTGCAAGCTCCCTGAGACGAGTGGAGGTCGGAAATTACCAGGTGGGTATGCCTTCATAAGCTTTACACCGGCTAGGAGGTATTCTTCAGATTCAAGTATACCAGCTGCTCCAAATAGCACCGCAGAATCTATTTACAAGTATGACGACTGGCTTACGTATGCTGATATCCCAAGTCCCGTGGACAAGCAAAGGCCTGAGTACGTGAAGAGGTCTCCAAAGTAGTTGGGATGGATGCACCATGCGGCCTGCAAGCACCAAAGCAGGGTTTAAGCTTGACGTAGGGAGATCCGCTTCAGGTTTGGGGGATTAGGGTTAGGGATTTACATGTAGGGTTAGCCGCTGCAAGATGGTTTTTGCCCTGAAGAACGCGCATTCCCTACGCAAAAGCCCAGTGCAAGTGTATTCTTCTGTCTTATCAGAGACCATGATGCTCGCTCCATCTTGGGGACCACAAGATCCCCCCAGAAAACTAAACTACTACGCACTTAGGATACCAGGGGCTGAATGCAGAGGACGCACCATGCTCCTGACGGACAGGACCCGTAATGAAAAGGCCCCCGCGGCGACTGCTAACAATACTGAACATTCCCAACTACAAAACAACTATAAAACATGTGTCTGCATATATTCTCATATATTGAGTGGTGGTTTTTTGCTCAGAGGCAGGGGGGGTTGTCAGGCGAAGAGATTTGCAATCAACCGCTACTGGGCTGCTTGCCAAGGAATCTAACTTAAGTTGCCATATGTAGATATAAAGTAAATATTCCTTTCCTTCTAACAGTAAACTCAATTTGGCAATTCACCTAAAAATGGGGACCCCAAAATAGACCCCCAAATTCTCTATCATCCTTGTTATGGGGACACCCAAAACGGTTCCACCAATTTGGGAATCCCTAAACGCTAAACCACCAATTTGGGGAATCCCTAAACGCTAAACATTGCTAAACCCCACGCAAGCCTTACATAAATCGCTTTGCAGGCCTTTCGAAGGTACCCCTCATTTTGGCAAACTCCCATTTAAGTTTCTTAACAGCAGCCCAGCCGAGGAAACCCTCAAACCTAAACCCTAAACCCTAATCCCTAAACCCTAAACCCTGAACCCTAATCCCAACACCCTAAACCCCAATCCCTAAAAACTTAAACCCTTAACCCAAAACCGCTGTTGAGTTGAAGGCTTAATCTGGTCAGCAGAGGCCCATTAGGCTTCAGCAAGGCAAGAGAAGGCTTGCCCAAGTTAGGGGTACCTTTAAGGGGTCATGCAGGGCTTATTTGGGGTTTGGGGCCTAGGGATTCCCAAATTAGGGGGGAATAAGGACTCAAATATTTTAGGGTCTACATTAGGTTCGATTGAAACTACCAAATAACACCTGCCCCATCTAAATATCTAGAAGCTAGTTGGAACAAATGATTTCATGACACATCTGACCAACCCCCAAAACGCGAAACCTCCAGACAGTCCTGTGATGGGAAAAAGGGGTGGCGGCATCCTGTACCCTAAACCCTAAACCCCTCAACCCCTGAACCCTACACCCTAAACCCCTTAAACTTAAACTCTTAACCCTAAATCCTAAACCCCTAAATCGTCCTACTGGATGCTGGAAACTAGCAGATTCCTTCGCGTTATGCGGTTGGCTTAGGGTTTAGGGTTTAGGGGTTTAGGGTTTAGGGGTTTAGGGTTTAGGGGTTCAGGGTTTAGGGGTTTAGGGTTAAGATGCTCCTGCTGATAAACACTACTACAATAACTCCTTTGAGTGTTGCTTTTGTTTTAGCAGCTTTGATGTCATGTTGCAGTTTCTTTTCCACTTGATTCTCCATTCACCTACCTATTCCCCATTCAACCCTAGACATGGCTGCCATATAGCCCCTACATCCTCTGCAAGCTGCACTTCAAATCCGAAATAATCTTGCAGTTGTTCCAACTATCCCTATCCCATAAACCCAAAAGCCCCCTCTACCTTAGGAGGACCCCCCACCCTGTAATAGTGGTATAATATGAATATAAGAGAGCCCTAATGTAATCCTTATTATCCTTTATAGTCACTATTACAGGGTGGGGGGTCCACCTAACCTATCCCATAAAAACCCTAAACCCTAAACCCTAAACCCTAAACCCAAGACCCTAAACCCTAAACCCAAAAGCCTCCTCTACCTATCTATAGTCTGCCGGGCGACTGGCCCCACAGTGTGCAGCTTCCCCTTGTTCTCAGGCTTTGCCTTCCACCTGAGGGCTTTGGGCTGAAGATTTGGGTGGTTGTCAAAATTATGGTCCCTTTTTGGATCCCCATTATGGTACGGCACCTAATATTCAGGGTACCCAAAAGGGGACCATAATTTTGACAACCACCCATTTTGGAGTTTGGGTTTAGGATGCGAGGGAGGGGGGGAGGCTACGCCTCAACTACCCTCAACTCTAAACAGATCCTGAGGCTTCCGAGTCGCGGTTTCGAGGCATCTTTCCCAAAAAAGCACTATGCTGGGGGTTTGGGGTATATTAGTATATTCCCCCTTAAGTAGATAGAATATGGCTTTGGGTGTTTTATAATAACAAGATCCCCCTAGACCCCATATTCTATCTACTCAAGGGGGACTATACCCTTTGGGGGTCCCAGAAATAAGGATTGTTGTTAGAGAATCTTGGGGATTTACATTGTATTGCCCTATTTTGGGAGCGGGCCATCGTGCCATGAACAACACGGCTTGTTCGCAACTCCATGCCTGAAGCGATGAACCTGCCGGCAGGTCAGCTGAGAGTTCTCTTGGTGCTTGGCAGGGTGTAAGGGAATGGGCTCCCATAGGGGTTTAGGGTTTAGGCTTTAGGGGAGCACTCAGAGAATTCCCAATACTGCTATACTCCCTCTAATCCATTTACTCATGTCGTAGCACGAGGAAATGCAGGCAGGAGTGTGAGCTTGGCACAATTTCCAAAGCCATGAGGCTCACACAGATTTGGGGGGGCTCTCGAAAATGGGACACCATAGAGACCGTGGTAGTGTTGTGGGAAGCCTCATATTGAGGGCTTACCTTCAGCACAGTTGACGCGGAAAGGGTCAGGGCCCAGTGAAACCTTCACGAGGACTAGGTGGTGGGGGAACATGGGCTACAGCCGGGCTTTGATTAATTCAGCATGCAGGTTCAGGGTCTTGGTGATGGTCCTCATTTCAGAGATTTGGTCAGGCTTTGGGCTTTTGACCTGGACGCGGAGAAGGAAAAGAACATGGAAACTTGTCTCGCCAGGTTCTCAAAGGGCGCAAGGAGTGTAGGCGCATTGTGTGGGGTGTAAGGTTCCGGTCATGGGGTGTGAGCTTGCCCTTCCGGGTTTAGACTCCAACTTTCGTTTCTGGATTTTGCGGGTTCGGTTGAGTTTTTAAGGGAGTCTACCAGGAGAGATATGCACCCACAGCCGCAGATGAGGCCCGAGCGAGTCACTGCTCTTCACAGTAAGCAGTAAGTAAGTATAGGAGTGCTCCCCAAGATCCAAAGCCATAAGCCCGACACGCTGGCCCTTAACCCTAATGCCCCTAAAACAACCATAATGTAAATCCCTGAACCCCCGCTTCACCCGGCAGGACCCGGTCACCTCGTAATATAGGGCATAGGAAGAGCCACCAAGATAAAGCCTCCGCGGCAGGCTTGCGCACTTCCGCCTATTACACGACACCTCTAGCCTTCACTTAGGGTTTAGGGTTTAAGGTTTTAGGGGTTTGGGTTTAGGGGTTGAGGGTTTAGGGTTGAGGGTTTTGGGTTTAGGGGTTTAGAGTTTAGCGTTTACTTTTGGGCAACCAGATGAGTCCAGGTCATGTAGAGTAGGGAGAGGGGACTAAGAGGTTGTTCTTAGGAAGCAGTTTGTAACTTTCTTCATACTGAGACCCAATAAGACATGGGGAAATCTGTGCACAAATATATACACATGGACATACAATCATATATATATATAGATATATACAATCATACATATATATATACACACATGTACATATGTTTGCATGCATATGCACACACACACACCACTAGCTTGCACGTGCATGCATGGACATGTATACACACATCTATAGACAAATACACGAAGACACACACAGCTCTACTCATTCTATCCGACGAAAGTCCCCCATAAGCAGATAGAATATGGCTTTGGGTATATTATAATACCATCCCCATATGCCCCGTATTCTATCTACTTGAGGAGGAAAATATCCCGAAAAGGAACAGGGCCAGGAGACAGCAGAGCCACAATATCCGAGCCCGGAAAGCGGATGTCTGCCGCTAAGGTGCAGTAGCCTCGGACCGTTAATGCCAGAACTTGGGGGATCCCTAACCTTGGGTACTGCCCCCCTCAGTAACAGTTGGATAATAATTATAATATGGTTATATATAACCCTTAATTGGACCCCTAATATAGACTGTTACTGCGTGGAGGCAGTACCTAACCTAAACCCTAAAAACCCCCCGAACCCTGAACCCTACACCCTAAACCCCCTAAACCCTGAACCCTAAACCCTCTAAATCCTAAACACCCAGACCCCCTTTACCCTAAACCCTCTAGGGTTCAGGGTCCACAGGGAAGGGCTTGGGTTCAGAGGTCGCAGGAAGCTTCCAGTATCTGAAGATGCGCATCTATGGGACAACGACGTTCAGAAACAACTTGTGAACCAGAGTAGGCTGATGTCCTTCTTGCGCTTTGGTGGAAACGGGCCACGATGTTCCCGGTTTCAAATACTGATGCGACACCGTAAGGAATATACTGGAACGTGGAACGCTGTAGGAAAGAAGCTTCATTCTGGGATTGTGGTAGGCCAAGAGCCGAAGAAAAGGTTTAGGGTCTAGGGTTTGGATTTCAACGACCCCCGCTATCATGGGTGTGTTGTCGACGCTTTATGCTCGCATGCAATTGCTTGGCAGCTGCTTGTGGCCACGCACCCCAAAAGGTCGAATGCGCCGGGGTTCAGGGTATGCATGTATGTACGTACGTACATATGAAAGGGGATTTCGGTAACGGCAAACCCCTGCCCGAATTAAAATTAGAACTTAACCTCACACGAGAGTCATAGAGGTCAAGATTTTGGTGGTTCGGTAAGCAAAAGCCTTTAGCATTTTCTGAGTCAGGGGGTCTGCGGTTTTGGCTCAACAATAGCTGCTCTCCCGGAACAACGACCCTTACCCAAGATTTCAGACAGGATGCCAAACATGTAGGCAAAAGTGGGCACGAGGAGGACATAGACCACGAAGAGCCTCACCCATGTTGGCATTGGAAGTTGTGCACACTCACGCGATTGGGAGTTCTGGGTAATGATAACTACAGAGTGGTGTACTCCGCCACGCTTGCTGAGTGATCACTTGCGGCGCCAAAATGTGAAGCTTTGCCCCTCTGCGGTTTGCCACAAAGATCTGGAGTAGCACCGTTACATGAAGCCCTGGACATGTCCAGTCCAACCGCTTCAAAAAAGTGGTCTCCGAGGTGCATGCACAGGGTCCCTGGGCATAGCCACGTTGGTGTTGTCTGGCCCCAGATCTCAACCAGAGCCTGTCATGGTTTGAAGCTTACGGTTCGGTGGGTGAAGAGCAGGTACGAAGTAGTCCTCTCATGAATATAATAACCCGTATGCTGATTGTCCCGGTCACCCACCGTGCTCGTACTCCGATATCATTTTTCCTGGCGGATGGCTGGAGTGGCCCACTACCAGTAGAGGAAGAAGCGGGAGCGGTACTAGTCGCAGTGGCAGCAGCAGCGGCAGCGGCAGCGGGTGGCAGCATCAGGAGCTTCAGCGGTAGAAGTAGCAATAATAGTAGCAGTAGTCCTGATGCTGCTGCAGTGTTGCAGTTGCTCATGCTGATGCTGCTCTTGCTGCTGCTGCTGTTGATGCTGATGCTGCAGCTGCTGCTGCT
>CAJNIZ010021013.1:40483-61051 GCA_905231905.1 Symbiodinium pilosum
GTCATCGTATGCTCTTGGAGCACGAACGTTATCATGGTTTGGGCATGGATGCTCTGGTCATCGTATGCTCTTGGAACGCGAACGTTATCATGGCTTGGGCACGGATGCTCTGGTCATCGTATGCTCCTGGAACACGAACGTTATTATGGTTTGGGCATGCACGGATGCTCCGGTCATCGTATGCTCTCGGAGTACGAACGTCATTATGGGCATGGTATGGTTTGGCCAGGGATGAAGTCCAAATACGTATATTGTTTAAACCAGAGCACGAGCCATAGAACGCCCAAGTAAACCCTAAAATCTTGAAATAAACTCTAAAATCCAAAAAATGCTATAAAACACCACAGCGTTCTATGACCCGTTGACCAACTACTATAGCGGGTGATATAGGGTGTAGGGCTTACCTGGACCCTCCAATGTAGTTCCTTTTTGGGTTTGCTATGGTTTTTTTGGTTAGGACTCTTATTAGGGCTACTAAACAGGTACTACATTGGAGGGTCTAGGTAAGGCTTCGGGACAGGAAACCCTAAAAGGGTTTAGGGTTTAGGTTTTTTGGGTTTAGGGCCAAGGGTTTATGGGTTAAGGGTTTTTGGTGTTGTTTAGGGTTTTGGGAGTTTGGGGATGTAACATGTCGTGTTTTGGGTTCTGTGGGTGCTTAGGGGCCAGGGTTTCAGGGCTTTCTATGGTATTTTGTTTTGCCCTATTGCTGCGTCGAGTGCTCTCTGAGCTGAAGCGGCCTGATCAAGGGCTATATAGGAGTTCAAGGGTATTGCCTGTGCAATGGAGAATCGAATGGAAAAGAAAATCAGAAGTGAAATACATGATGAGGTTATATGGGGGGGTAAGGTTCAAGTAGAGGGGCTTTGGAAGCCACAAGTGACTGGTCTATTGTGGATTTGAGTAAATTAGAGTGACTGTCTGCACAACACTCCAGTGCGCAACTTGCAAGACCACGGCACCAACGCAGTCGAAAGCTTCTTTCCAGCCAAAAAGAATGCCTCCCTGCCACAAAGTGGCCGAGCAAAATCCAACCGCCGCTGGTCCCCGTTTCTGTTTCGGATGTCTTGGCTATCGCAGCATGTGCGAGGAGTAACCCACCAACTTGGGGTCGCTAGGGGCGGCATACGTGCAATGGCCTGGCGAGCAACACGACCATGGATGCATTTGTGTAAATCGCTGCCGAGCATGCGCCTGGCAACCTGTCCCGTAGAAAATGAGTATGGCTACCTGTGAGGAAGCAAAAGCAAGGAAGGGTGATGCACACTCTTTACCCTCATGGCGGAGGAGACTTTACGAAGTGCTAAAACGTTGGAACGCCGGGTCAGAGCTTCAAGGATTCAGGGCGAATGGTTGCAGAGAGCTTCTGGGCTGAAGCTGCATAGATCACACTGCATTCACAACCCTAAGCCCTGAACCCAGCCTTCCGGCTTTAGACGGCTGGGAGTCTTTGCTGTACAACTTCGGCTGGGGCTAATGTCGACGAGTAGGGAAGCAAGTGAGCAGTTACAAGCGGTTTCTTAAATTGAGCAACATACGGTGATGTTTTGCATCAGTGCGTCCACAAATTCGAAGCCTTGTACCCAGACTGCAACAAGGTCACAGGTTCTCAAGTGGTAGTGACAGCTAGGCGCGGATGTATATCGATCAAGTATGCCCCGGTAAGCTCCCCGGGTCCTGTCCTGGTTGGTAATTGTTTGGCGATAAGGTGCGCTAAGTATCTCAAGTATAATCTAAACTGATTATAACCGTAGTTTCCGTGCCCATAACATCTTATAACTCTGTGCCCATCCCTACACGCTAGACAAGCCTGAGACATAAGTGCTAAACTAAAACTGTAAACGCGATACTGCCCCTATCCAGTAACATTTTGTGATAAGGGTAGTATTCAGGGCTTCACGCATTCATATCATACAGAATTACTATCCGAGTGTTCCGGGTCGGTTCAGTATCCAACCTATTGAACCCCAAAGTCTTGGTCCCCGGCGGTGCAGTTCATGATGTCAGAGAAACTCCATTCCAAGCCATAGATCTGCGTGTGTCAGCTTGAATTTGAGGGTGATGGATTTAGGGCTTCTCCCAACATAGGGGCTCCCTGATCGTCATTTCAAAAGCTGCAATCCTTGCTGTTGCGACCACCCAGAAGGGACCCTAGTTGGTTGGAAACCCCCTTTAATCCGGTTGTACGGCTTCAGTTTGGGGAGGCCTCTGTTGAAGGCTTCAGGTGGGATCTTCCTAGAGTAAGCTTGAGCTTATGCCCTTAAAACTGACCAGCAAGCAAGTTGATTCAGAATGCTCTCTTAGGTGATTTACCTGCAGTGTCTGCGAAGGCCATGACTGGGTTCTTGCTCTCTCCACTGAAGAGAGGTCAATATAGGAGCATCTAGATTATAAGAGTAAGGTTCTGGGGCATATTTTACTGAAGCTACATGAGGATGATAAGGGGACAGTATTGGCAATTTTTTAGGCTTCTACACTATGCTACTCTATGGCGACTATGCGTACCGACCTTCGCGATGTTTTGCGGGAATCTGCACAAAGGCTGAATATGCGTTTCTTACACAGGTCCTCTGCTGTTTGGAGGCTGGCTGCTGATTCACGCCTCATGCGGCTGTTGCCTCTTCCAGGACCTTGCGACAAGCATCCCTTGTTTTGATGTTCATGTAGCCAACACCCTGCAAGCTGACTGTTGATCCGTACCCTGGCAAGGCCTACCTACCAGGGGTTCCCATGAAAAATGCCATTTGCCGTGGTTCCTTGTAAGCGTATTCCTGAAATTTGTAACAGTCTAATGTTCCTTCATAGCTGTTAGTGGAACAAAAACCTGCCGACCAAAAAACATCTCCCCAACAAAGGCACAGAGCCAGGGCTCAAACATACCCTGCCCTAGCAACCTTGATGCCTCCACGCCGCAGTGGAAGGCTCCGCTGCCAAAGGGCCGGAGCACCTGATGAGGCCAGCGTCAACTTCCGGCTACAATAAAAAAGCAAGGATTATATATGAAGAAGCTACAGTATGGGCATATTTGTGATCTATGTCGGGTTTAGGGTCTATAGTGAGGAGTGTTTGGTTGCCAGTATGAGTAAGAACCCTATAAGTGCCAACTGACTGCAGTAGGGCCCTCTTTTGGTATGCTGGGGCTACCAAAACACTCTAATTTCTGTACGCGCAGCGCTGGATTCTAACGCTTGGACCAGGGTTTGTTCGTCAAAGGCCTACATGACGGATCGAAGGATGGCTTGAATCTGAATTGGGTTGTTGTGATGTATAGCAAAGGCATAGAAGGCATATAGGGTTAGCATATCATTATAACGAAAAGCTTGACTAGGGATGACGTGACGCTATAGCCGACTCAGGCTATAAGTTTCTGCGCTTAGAGCTTAGGCAATTCGAATCCAGGGATTCGTTAAGGTCTCGGGCCATTAAAAGGAGAACCTGAGGTTGGGGCCTAGCCTCCTTCCTGGATAATTGGGGTCCGCATCAAGCCTTGACTGGGTGGGTATGTAGTGGGAGCGGAAAACAAAATGGAAACTACTATGGGCTTTTGATTTTAGATGATTCCAGGGTTTGGTTTGGGGTTAAATAGGGCTCGTGGTTCATATTACCTGGTTGCATCTTTGATTTTTGCATTGATAAAACGAAACACAAAACTTCAAGACAACCATGACATATGCGGCTTCCGAGATGGGGAGACTAATTTGATCGCAACTTTCCCGCATAGTTGTAAGGACCCAAATTATGCTGTTCCGGGTCGCTGTTGAGGATAGGAACATGAGCTGACTTACCAGAATGTGAATATGCAGTAGATACTCTGGGCTCCGTAATTCGGATGGCAACTTCACTGAAGTTCCTCAGCAATAACCCAAACTTTGGTGGAGATCCGGCTCATCCTTGGAACTCATGGACACCCTCGCATAAAAGTGTCTCAAAACTCCTAGTTGGAACCAAACTCGGACGTATGGGGGGTGTGTGTGTGTATGCGTACTTGCAATGATATACTAAAGGTATACACGCATGCCTATATCTGTACATGTACGTGTATACATATATGAACACATGTAAGTATATAGCGATTCATGGTTCCTCTAGAATTCATAAATCACCCTAAATCCTGAGCTCTTAATCCCTGAACAGTACAATAGACCATAGACCCCAATATTATCCCCTGATGCCTGGGAAGATAGTAGAACAATATGCTACGCTACACTTCACCTGGGAAAATTTCAGGAAACACCCTTTAGGAGGATCTACTTTCTGGATACCCAATGGTCTGGGCCCCTGTGATTACCAGAACAGGTGAGTAGTGTTTTTTTGGTGGTTAAACCCAGTAAGATTATATTCCTTATATAAAATATAAATTGGGTACCATAGTATCCCCAAATTAAATACTAGTCAGGTGGGCTCCAGGCCGAATTCAGCATGGAGATCCGGTCAGAGCTGCCCAGGTCATAGACGTGGACGGAAACCTTGGAAATTACTTGGGCTGTTCTCAAAATGACGAGCCCCTTTGGGTATAGGTTATATGACGGCACCGAATATTTAGGGGTACCAAAATTAAAATCGGATCCTAATTTTGGGAACTTCCCACTTGTTAGTGCAGAGTGTAGGCATCGGTTCCTCTGCTCTTCGATTCCGGCAGTTTAGGTTTTGGGTTTCAGCATTTCATGCAGATTCAGGGTGAAATAAATTTGCATGTTTGAAATGAGGGAAGCTGGCTGCTCTAACGGCTGAAGTGCCTGAGGGAATGCAGAATCCGAGTTGAGTGTCTTCGCCAGGTTGGGATAGGAGTTCAGAACTGAGAGAAGTTTGCTATGCGTGCTTTTATAAGCTGCACGCTCCCGAACACAGATTGCCGTGGTAATCTTGCGTCAGAACCGAAAGAGGCCGCAACCATGTCCTAGCTTAGAAGAAACTTTTTGCAACCAGCCATTGAAACTATAACATCCTGCAGCGCAATGTTATGATGAAGGATTGTTGATGTCAACTGCAGGTCCAGCTATACTGCGTAGACATGCAGAATCTACGGCTTCGCGGGAGGACTGTGCGTGCAGAGGTGTCAGATCCTGTGGCTGCGTTGCTTGAGATGGAAGGAAATCCGTTCCAGACTATAACGTATAGATGTCTAGCTAAACAGCTAATAAGGATTGGCAGGTATAACTTGAGCTCAATACTGAGGACTGTTTTTCTGTAGAAGGACACTCTAAGGGAGACGGAAACCTAGAAACCCAAAAGTGGAGCGTCTCAAGTCCCCTCTGCACTGCTTGTGTCAAACAAACTTGCCGTCAACAACCTTATATGAAAAACGAAATGGGACTGGATGATTGAATCTAGCTCTCGGTGCGACCTTTGAAGCTGATTGCAATGCTCGTGTAAGATGTGAGGTGGAAGGCTCACGTCCGAAGGCTTGCGCAAGGCTTGAAAGTGTTTTCCGGTGGTGTCTTCTGAACAGATGGAGAGGGCCCTCAAGCATGAAACATTGGAATTTGCAGGACTCATGGAAAGAATTCGGCTTCATGCTGACATATTCATGTCTTCCATTCGTGTCATGAGTCATAACCTGATCAAGACCGTGCGAACAATGAGTGATTCGGGCATCGGCAAGCTTGTTGGGCGAGCACGCAAAGATGTCAGCCAAACATTCAAAAACAGTCACATGCTCTTCAAGCTGGCAACATCAAGGAACAAACTGCGCTCAGCCTGGCAGCGGCGACTAGGAGGCAAAGGTTGCCTGAGGCAACAGTTGTCTGTCAACACGACAAGTGGAACCGACATATCATCTTCGTGGACAAGCTCAGAGTAAAACACATCCTTTCAAGCTGGCCCGGAGCACGCCCTGTCAACAAGCCAGCACAGCCCCGTCATAACTTGGATTTTCTTGAAATCGTTGAGAGCGTCTTGCAGCTCTTGGCGTCTTTCCTGGCTCATCTCCGCGATGTGCCTACGTACCTGAGCCACAGAGGCAGGCACTCTTCCCCCAAACGCTGCGCCCATGAAGGCCTCCGCAAAAACCTGGTCGGGTTTGATGTCGCGCTTGCCCATGCTTGCACGGATCGCTCGTAGGTCTGCGGCTCTGGTGAGTCTATGCGCTCGAACTAAGCTTGTAAATGTCATCACAGTCGGCTGGAGGCTCTTTTTCAGAATGAGATCGTAAAAGTACATAGCAGCATGCGCCTTCGGTGGATCAGCATTTGCACAGGCATTGATCGCAGAATTGAAGGGCGGAACATCTGGCTCGATCTGGTGGGAGATCATATAATCCAGACATTCGGCAGCACCTTCTATATCGCCCATACTCGCTGCTGCATTAATACGTGAACCGGCTACTATTCTGTTCACCTGACTGGCAGCCGTGGCCTCTGACCAGATCCTCGCAACTGCCTTGCCGTCTTGCAGCTTACCAAATATCTTCAAACCTTGCTGCAGAATGACAGGGTCAATGCGCACACCTGGAACATTTCGCAGCCTGCGGTAAATTGCTGCTGCATCCTCGTACCGGCCACATCGATAGGCGGCTTGCATGGCAGCGCCGTGCGCTGGAACCGCATGCCCAGAGTATTTGCCCCATACACGCGACACTTGGGACCAATCACCCCTGCGACCGGCAATGTTAAGGGCCGAGACCAATTTCCTTTCATCGGGCGTCAAAGCATAAAATCTTCGTCCACGCTCCTGCTGATGCTGGTACCGGTTCGCTCTCTCAACGCACTGGTCGTCAATTGCTTGCGACTGGCGCTAGCGAAGCTGTTTGGCCATGCTAGCTGGCAGCACACAACAATGAACACCAAAAGCAGCGTCGACTGGCAGCCAACTCGGAGATGTAGATGGGCGTCTCTTGCGACCTGCCGACCGAATGTGCATGCGCGAGTGACGCGTGACATGTGGCAACTGCAACTGTTCATCGCCTTTCGGCACGGAACTCTTGAGCCTGAAGCTTTCCCAGGCAGTCCCTGCGCGCATCTGCTTACAATGGCTTCTCACGCAAGCTCTTTGCTTTACAATGTCTGCAGATGTCCACCTGATGGCAGCAAAACCGCAATCCGCATTGCATGTCACGTGGAATCCTGCGCATCGGGTTTTTCATATCCCAATATAACCTCAATGCAATTCCTATATAATCCAAATATAATCCCCATATAATCCCTATATACCACACTTTTCTTATCCAGCCTACCACGAGCTCGTAAAAACCCAAAAACGGGAAAGCGACATGCCTGCATCCTGCCCAAGATCCTTGCTGGCGCCGGCTTGGAAGGCAGCGTGCTGAGTGTAACTGGCGCGGCAGCTGAAATGTGTGAATTGAAACGTGGGACTGGCCGTCTAATATTATGCCAGAATTTACCATAGGAGTGTCTCAAAGGTGAAGGCTGCTCTCCATGAGCCCTTATAGGCCCTAAGTCTTTTCAGCACCCAAGGTTCAACTCGCAGCTTTGGGGAGCGTACTTTGGAAGCTGGGCGGCTTCGGAAATTATGAATCAACCCCAAAAGAACATGATCGAAATGCGGAGCTTCTTGTGTCAGCCATCCCTACAATCACTACAGGTCTCTCCACTCTTGACTTTGAGGATCAGGGTGATGTTGTTGGAGCCTGAAGAAGCCAGCCGCATCCTATCCTCCTCATTTTAAACACACTACATCCCGCATGGTGAAACATGGCACTACTACATCAAGCGGTGTCAGAGATTTTGATATTACAGTCCCTCTTAAGTAGATAGAATATGGGATATATGGAGATCTTATTACAATATTCCCAAGACCATATTCTATCTACTTAAGGGGGACTATATATACGAGGCATTGGGATGATGTAATATGAGGCGCAGGTGATGAATACACAGAAGCCTTGCCTCGAATGTCACTTGTCGTGGACCACTAATTACCCCGAAAAGCAACCAGACCTTCAACACTACATCTTTATCAAAAGCCACAGGAGAAATGAACACTAGGTATGGAGGGGTTGGAATGCGTGCTAGGCTCGACGGGAGTTGGAGCCAAACCTTAATCCAGAAATGTCCGTTATTGTCGATGGCTTCTCGTGAACAAACGCATGTCTGACATGCGCAGTACCTAACACCAATTGGCACCCAAGAAAAAAGTCAAGAGACATGCTCTGTAACAGGGAAACTGCTGCATGAAGCGAACGCAGGGTTAAAGAGCGTGTGGCTTTGTACGAGAGGCTAGAACACAACCTCTCACGCTCACCCCAGACACAAGTCAGGATGTCTCGTACTGTGGTCTGGGATGGCATAACTTACAAACTACACGGTGTACCAGCTCCCAAGCGAACATGCCACTTGAAATGGTCCTACAGAGACAACTGTCCTTCAACGAGGGGGCCCTATGGGTTCCATGTTTGTTTGCAGTAGCGTAAGCAACCTGAAAGTGCGCGTGAACTCCTCCAAGGCAACTGTGCGCGCGCACTGGATTGCACCACTTATAAAGCACGTACACATCGTAATTCCCATTATTGCCGATATATAGGGCAGCGCAAGATGTCTAATTACTATCCACCGTAGCATTGAAAACCACCTACCCTGTCCCAAACTAAGATGGACTCCGGACAACCGTGCCCCTCGAGGTTTCCGAAAATCGGTGAAGCCCCTAGGGACCCAAGGAAATTCTTAGGCCTCCTCAAGGAATGTATAGGGGGGGGGGTGCAGGTTGTTGAGAAACTCCCAAATGGCGCGGTTGATCTACGTTGCTGATATGTGGGTTTTGAAAAACTGGGGTATCATGAATATCAAAGGCCACATTATTACGCGGTCCTCAACATGAAGCACAATTTTGCATTTTACAGAACCCTTCACATATTGGGACTGAATTTGGCAGGCTTGGGGCTTTTGCGACTCGAGGACGATCACTCCGCTGTTGAAACGTATGGGGGCTCCTAGGGTCTCTAAAGATGTATAGGGATGCATGGGGATGATGCGGGAATGATTATGGGGGTTTGAGGAACTCACATACGGGTGCTTCAATAGCTTAGGCACAAAACGATATATAGGGGTACTTCTGAGAAATTGCAATGACCCCACAATTGTCATAAAGAACTCTGCAGGCAGTAGTCCGACTTTCATGATACCCAATGCTTACAGAAAGGATTTGGGCTCAGGATTTAGAGAAACAAAACATTTTGGCGGTATCCATACCTTCGAGCCTCCTGCATCTCCAGGATCAAACCGGCTGCAATTGGTGCCTGGCAAGCGTTCAACAACTTATTAAGCAAGGCGGTGTCTTTGGGCTCAGCAGCTCAGCCTCCTCTTAGGAGTGGAAGCTTTTCGGAAATATGTGTCCTTGTTGAATTAGAGTAGCAACAGTCTTGCGTGAATGAGGTACCCCTATTTTGACAAGCACCGATATGACTTCTTCACGCACCAGCCTAAAACAGCGATGGGAACAGCAGACTGAGCAGCATCCTATATGCCATTGCGACCACAAACCCCCAGTTGAGGAATACACTGTAGGTGCCTGTTTTATTGGAATAGGGTCTGGGGACACATTGTACGTACAATCATTCTTCAAAATACTCAGGCTTCCACAGTACCTTCACAGATATGCCCGAACCCCTCGCATGACCCTTACGATCGCATCAAATCATTCTCGGTACGTATGCAAGTATAGCAGGACATGACACACAAGCTTGTTAAAATTATTCATGGCTGGATGCTAGACAATGGTCTCCCCAAATGGACAAAAGGGTATACACTTACCAATACACCTTCGGAACACTGATACACTCACCAAGAACTGCATTCAAACCCACCTCATTCAGACCCCTGCTTGCAGACTGGACTACCGGGTCCTTTCTGGAGACCCAAAGCAGGTCCTCTCGGGCAGTCCCACTTAGAACATTTCGGAAGATGGTAGCTTCTCAAAATACACCTTCACAGGAATCACAGTCCCCTCATGATCTTTAAGACTCTGGGGCCCCCCTATTTTAAGAAATGCCCCACTAAAAGGGGCACGGCCATTCTTGCTGTCAGCATGCATATCTCCCAACATCGTCTTCCAGTAGATGCTACAAGAACGGCCAAAGTGCAGCAAGCGGTCCACTGCTTGCGAATCATCCGCAAACCGGAC
The DNA here is from genome assembly GCA_905231905.1 of Symbiodinium pilosum. Classification (NCBI taxonomy): domain Eukaryota; class Dinophyceae; order Suessiales; family Symbiodiniaceae; genus Symbiodinium; species Symbiodinium pilosum. The sequence continues at coordinate 50,555 of CAJNIZ010021013.1, forward strand.
ATACATACAGTCCAACAGTATCCTAAAGTCACATCAAAGTCCGATATTGTAAAAATGCTAGAAAACATTGATATTTACAGCGTGTTCATGCTCTGGGTAGTTCTTGCGGGGGACCATACATATATATATATAGATGCATTTATGAAGCAATACATGTGTGGGGGTCTCGACAAACAGGGGCCGCTAGAAGAAGCCAAATATACAAGAATCCTTCTTCTAGAGCTAAGGATTCCCAAAAATGTGTCCCAAATTTCTGCAAGCCCCATATACACACTCTATCCTACGACTTGCCACCTGCTGGACTCTTCCGGGCAGGTGTAAAAGTGATGAACTCTGCGGTGTGAGCGGGTGCCAACGTTTTGGTGTGGTTTAGGAGACAAAGGATCAAAGGAACCCAGGCAAGGTCACTGTCTGTAGTGCAGAAGCCCGAAAATTACCAATACCATTCCATTACAACCCTTGCACGACTATAATGTACTGCACGCACCAAAGAACATTCTTGCTGTTTATTAGACCCCTAAATCAGACGCAAACGTCCCCATCATCAGACATAAAGGAGCCAACCTGTCAAGACTCGCTTGCAAACAACAACCTTAACCCTAAATAAGACCCCCATATACCCCATATTCTATCTACTTAAGGGACCCCCAAACCCCAATTAATAGTTTCCATTTTCTTTTCCATTATCCCAATATAACCCCCAACCGAAAGGAAGGGCGCCCGCGCTGTGAAGAAGGTTGTGCGGGTCAGCTCTTGGCTCCAAACATCACAGCTTCTCTAAACATAGGAACCCTAGGGACCTCAGTGATATGTGGGAATTCTAAGTTAAAAGAGCATCATGGGGGAATGTCAGGATTTTATATTCCAGTGAGGTATTTTTGAGGAACTCCTCAATGCCGGTTTCCAAACTTAGGGGTGAGGAGTACCCATAATCAGGACTGCAGTCTAGTGGGAGACATAAGGCCTTTCTGATTCTGGAAACTCCCAAAACACGGCAGGAAGACCCATGCTCCCAAAGAGGCCTCGGTGCTGTTTGGGGGATGGGTTTGAAGCATGTTAGGTTATGGTTCAGGGGAACAAGCTCTTGGATTCAGGGAATACTTGGAGGTTCATGGGTAGCTAAAATAAGTAAAATAACCACACGCATCAATAACAAACGCAACAACAACTACAACCAGAATGTTGCACTGGCTTTGCTGAAGAGATCCGTTTAAATGTGCTTCGGCAGCCGGTTATAGAGCTGAGGCCGAAGATCCGCTCCAACGCTTTCGGCGTTGGGCTCCAGGCAGAGTGCAAATCATCATCATTATAAATGGGGGTTTCCCAAAAATCGGGGTACCTTTTTGGGGGTCCCCATAATAAGGACCATAGTATTTTGGGGTCTTTATTGGGGTCCAATGATTTTGGGAAACTACCAAATCCATCCTCAATGCCCTCAGCAACCTTTCGTGGGGTTACAAGGACTCAGGAGTGCCAGTGAGTCAAGAAGCTGCAGCCCTACTGTACATAGCCCGACTCATGCCTACCCCAGAACCTTCCGGTAGGTTGTAGGGTGCAGTGTCTAGGGCGCAAGGTTGCCGGGGAACATAGGAATCCATGCCATGCTCGTTACAATCTGGGTCAGGGCGTCCTGTAACCAAAGCGCTCCACTAAATCCTGCAGGATCTTATCTTAGCTTGTTTAAAAAAGGAGGGACACCTACGCACCCTAGGCATTGTATGGGGATTGTATAGAGCGTGTATAGGGGATGCATTTGGCTTGTACACAGAATATGGATTGCATAGAATAGAAACTAACTTACAGTGGCGCAAGAGGATCAGCCGAAGTGGTCCAGGTGGCCATCATTTTAGATTTCAAATCCAAAAATGCACAATCAAGGAGTCTCAAGACCTCTGCGTCTTCATCCATGTGGAGTTTCTATCTTGGGCCCCTATAAGAAGATTCCTAGCATCATCTAGCATCTTGTTGGGTATAAATGCTTCGAGGGGGACCCCTGTTCTCAGAAATACACAAGTGATGCCTGGGGTCGGAGCTGTCCACTTGCACCCTGGTTCAGCACATGCGGCAGCTGCTTCTATCGCAAGGCTTGCTTAACATCCAGGATGAACGATATACCCTGAACTATAGCCTAGCTAAGAGCATTTCAGAGTTCGGGTTGCCTGGATAGGCACATGCTCTCAGAAAGTCGTTTGGAGCTGATGGTTTGGCAGGTTTAGGTCTGGGTGTAATGTAAGTTGTTGAGGCTGGCTGAGGTGCATGACTGCTTCACATGGCTTAGCAGGGTCACGCAAGCTTTTCTAGGTTGCCGAGAACTTGATTTTGCAGAGGGTGATCGCCACCGCAACGTGCTCACATTAAGAAAGAAAGCTAATTGCCCGCCAGGGTCTTTGCCGGTCTTGTGCAGATAACGTAAGGTTCTAAACTGCCAGACAACGGCTTTGGGATATGCCCTAATCTGGTTATACAGCTTTATAGGGCAATAACATTGCTGTCTTCTGCCGTATATCCTGGCTTCGACGCCTTGAACCATCCTGCGGCAGGCTCCAACGCAGACAGTTCTGTCCAGGTCACAATGCAAGATGTAAGGTCTAAGGTTCAGCGTTTCAGGTTCTCCCCTGCGAAACCCTTCTGACAAGAAAAACCATCGAATCCCATTCGCCATACAGTACCTGCTCAGAACAGGATAAAGGACAAGCAGGAAATTAACGCCATGGACCAAGAAGAGTTCCGTAATTTCCAGCTTGAGTGCTTTCCTAATGGTTAAGGAATTCAAACTAGAGTACCGTTATACAAGGAAAGATATTGTTTACCATATATCCATGCTATGGTGACTGAATGTAAGTTCCTTAGCAGCCTTCTTAGCAAAATTGATTTGGGGCATGGGCCCAAACTATGCTCCAGAAAGCAAGGCTTAATATCCAAACAGCCAGCCAGAATCTGAGCCCGTCCCACTAATAGCCCTGAACTTTGAGTAATGACTCCTGGCCAAAAGACATGCTTAATCTGGTCCCCCTAGTAGCAGTAGCAAACCCTCCCTAATGTCATACAATGAACTCAGGGGCGAAAAAATCCGGAAGAGCATTTTTAAAAGGGCAAGACTACTCGAGGGGCCACCTAATAATGAATTAGGCGGAGTTCTGGAATTATCAAATTATCAAATAGTTATTCAATTGATTAAGGAAAAACTCAACTGAATAAATATGATTACACATTCACATTCAATTACTAATTTTCAATTGTTACCAGTAACGAACTGATTTCATCAAGCCAATATTGTGTTTCCATGGAGTAAAAAATGACTTGAAAGGCAGGCCTATCTCCTTCTTGCAAGGACAAACAACCCTAAAGCCTAAATAATTTTCGGGCCCCAGAAATTTAATGGTGGAGGGGGGGGGGGNNGGGGGGACGGCGGGGGAAGGCCTGATCCTTCAACTGCGGAAACCTCGAAAAAATCTTGCTGCAACCTCACAGTTCGAGCTCGGCATTAACACAAAACCCAACAAAAGTATCCTGACTCTATTCCCAGCTTCCATCTTGTTTCCAGTTTCGTTTGCAATTATGTGATGCTGCATCTTAAGCGTAGTCCTGCGTAAGGGGATCATCTTAAATCACCTCAAGGAAGCAGTTTGGTTCATCTCCCCGCAGAGCATTTTACAGGGCATATGATGGGGATCCCATGGGGCCTCTATTGTAAAAGCAGGTGCTTGCATTTAAGGTCTCTGTTTAGTTAGTAGTTTGAACAATATCACACCACCCGCCCAATGCCAACACATGGGCACCGGGCTCAATGCCCAAATGAGGCCTGTTAAGGGTGCTTAAGGTTGAAACTTGCTTACTTCTGAAAGCACGTGACACAACAAGCTGGGCATTCTGGACACGCCCCTGAAGCACCTCAAGCAATTGGGAGGATAGCACAAACTGAACACTGAAATACTAGTGGCATTACCACACAGGACCCAGCCCAGAAGATCAATCAGCAGCCGAAGCTGACCTGTTCCGGAATGTGTGTGCGTGATTAGCAAAGAATTTAGTTGAACAGCTTCTGCACTATAATGCATCACTGGTGTCCTGGTGAATACACCTACTCGAAAGGCAGAAATTCCTTTGCCAAGCCCCCTGAAATCCTCTCCCCAGGCACCTGAGGTATCGCGGATCAGTTTCACCTTGCGAGTGCTTCAAAAACAAGCGGAGCTGGCGGATGAACACTGCTTCCGGCCCCTCTAAAGACCCCTGGGGGGTATTTCAACGCTGGGTTCCAAAAAATTAAGAATCTTTTTGGGCGGTCCCATGATCAGGATTGAAATATGTTTGGGTCTGTATGTCCCGTGTTTACGGAAACCCAAGTGGCACTACCCTTGAAGGACCCCAAGTGTACTAGAATGCTTTCTGCAAGGACTCCAAAAAGAGGCACTACTCTTTGCAACTGCCGCCTGTTGCAGGGAAAATGCACCCCTTCCCTCTACGGCGGTGCACTGCTTGGATCCGCGGTCCAACCTGGATCCACCTTGGAAACCACACGGCTTTCACAGGCTTTAGGAGTAAGGCCATCCTCTAAGTGTAAAAGCCCTTCGATTAGACTTCAACACGTCTTGCGACACATTTGGACTAGGATTGACACATACGGAGGCCGGGCCTGCCATATGTGCATTTCGCAGAATAACCTGCATACAAACGGACTCCGCAAGCTCCGTGTGATCCCATACACCTCGGGGTCCTGTGGGGCCCCCGGTTTAGACAACCCCAATGTTAATGGAAAGGGCAAATGGCGGAATCATGCATGGAGGAAGCAGACAACTTCAAAAGCAGGTTGTTCGGGCTAGGAAAAGATTCCAGGAACATCTGCTGGTTTCCAAAACTGAGATTCCATTTTGTATCCCAGCGCCCTCAGTGCCGTAATTACCATGGTATCAAAGGGGCCAAGTAAAGGTCCAAACTTTGAGAACACCCTGTATTGGAGTGTCTCAACTGATCCCTGCATACTGCTCTTGGGAGCTCCCCCAATCTCCATGTAATCCCTAGACATTTACTAGGGTCCATAGGGGCCCGCCATTTTGAGAACTCGAAAACCGAACCCGATTTTAAAAACATGTTCATGTATGCACATATGCTTCATACATAAATATTATGTAATTAGATATATATATATATGTATACATGTCCCTTCTATTCCCTTAAAGTGTCCCTAGCAGCCCTGTGATCACGTTTGGGTCCTTTTTCCCCTCGGGCGCTGGGGGCGGCGACTGACTGGCTTCTGCCAAGTCCTGGCCAGTGTCACCCACAAATACACCGTGCAAAGTTGGGGTTTGAAGCTTTACGGCTTAGTGTTTGGGGGTTGGGGTTTTGTATCATTTGGGGTTGAGGGCTGCGCGTTCACTGTAAAGGCTTGATAGGGAGAGGCGCTTATTTTATCTTATTTTCAGGCTGCAGCGCCGAGATGGCCTACAAGGGTCTCTCAACATCAAACTTTGCGAAAGGGGTTATGGAACATCTTCGAGACTCACCGTAAGCGCTCTTCGGCATGGGCATCGCTCTTAGTCTACACCGAAATGGATCCGCATGGCAAGAACACGCCATGGTGCGAAACATCCAAACTGAGCTAAGGGATCTGGTTTGCATCTCTGGCTTTCTTTAAATCAGAATTCCAAGGGATTTCACTCAGGGTTTGTTCCCCAAAAAACCAAGAAAGGCGCCTTCGCACCATACTGTTGATGGAGGAAATCTGGACCACCCTATGTCCCATAACCCCCCGGAGTTACAGTGCATTCGGGATCCTGAGTGGTGCAGGATTTCATCCATCCACCTCCGTGGGCTCAGTAGAGAAGATGCTTAAATAAGATCATGGCGATAGGGGGCCTGCACAACGCATCTGCCCTGCAGATGGCGCGATGCGCCTAGCATCCCCCCCTCCATGGAGCCGTCTTCGAAGAAGAGCAGGCCACACTCCAAACCCCACGCTCTTATCCCGAAACCCTCACCTAAAGCCCTACACTGCTAGCTCTAAACCACCCAGACCTTACCTTGGCCTAAGGCCCCTGGACGCTGAAAGCTGATCGGTCCTGGCAGAACTCGTCCGGAAGCTTCAACCAGCGGAAAGATTGCGCAAGGCTGGCCAAGTCCTTGGGGAGCAAGCTTAGCGGGACCTCTGTTACTGTAGATTCTCTGAGTAAGGCCCCGCTCTAAGGAACCAAAAAGAAAACAGAAGGGCTCTTAGAAGGAAACCCCCTGAAGGGAACCCGAAGTCCCAACAGTCTGAGATCTGCGGAAAAATGCACCGATCAGATCTTCACTTCAGGGGTTTGAGGCTCATGGGTTTTTGAGGCTCAGACTTGTTAGGGCTTCAAGTAGTTGGGGGCTTCGGGTCAAGGGCCTTTGGGAGTGGAGGGTTGGGGGGGTTTTAGGATTTGTGGGCTTTCGGGCTGGAGCTTGATGTATGCCAGGGATAGCACAGCGCCGTTTGGGAATTGGATCGTGTTTCATTGGTGTTTGGGTTTGGGGTTTAGGCTTCAGGGTTTGACATCCTAAGCACGGATCTGAAGCCCCGAAGCCCGAAGCCAGTTGCTAAGGGTCCTCCTGGAGGGGCCATTCGGTGCATTTTTGGGGAATCAGTGTTGGAGACAAACCCCAAACCCTAAACATTGGACCCTAAACCAATCCCAGAGCTGAAACGCTAAAGCTTACGTGCATTGAAAGGGTCGAGCAGTTCCTCGAAAGTAAGCACCGACTCCTGCGAAACCCATATGTGGGAATTTCCAAAAACAGAGGCCGCCCTTCCACCCCAAATTACTGTACTCCCTAAACCCTAAATTCCAGGAAGGGGCGGCCAAGTATCCCATATCTGCTGCAAGCCAAGCCAAAGCTCTGAAATCGTGATCCCCAACCCTTCATCTCGAGATGCCCCAAAAGAAAATGGAAACCACCATATAGCATATTGGGGACGTATAGGGATGACGGAAAAGAAAATGGAAACTACTATCTAGCATATTGAGGTTATGTAGGGATAATGGAAGAGAAAATGGAAAGTACTATATAGCATATTGGGGTTATGTAGGGGTAATACTACTAGATAGTATCTACATCCGCGAGCCTTATACCACTTGCTCTGGACATCTTGCACCTGCAGCCTCCGTCAAACATACGAGGAAGCTCTTATCGTCCCCCTTAAGTAGATAGCATATGGCTTTGGGTATACTATAATAAGTTCCCATATACCCCGATTCTATCTACTTAAGGGGGACGATATATGCTTCCCTTGCAAAGGACAATAATCTTTTTGAGAGGCCCTTCTTGGGCTTCCGCACTGAAGCAATGCCTATAATTCCCTTCAACCCCTGAACCCTTGCATATGCCCAGTTTCCATCTAGTTGTCCGATTGACTTCCCATGTGATTCATTCTTCTAGTCAGGGAGGCCCCTAGCCTAAAGGCTTCAGGTTGACAATCCTAAGCCCTAAGCCCAAAACCCTGAACCCCTAAAACCATAAACCCTGAATCCTAGACCCTAAACTCCCTACACCCGAAAAAGGGGATCGGATCTGAAGCGTAGGGTTGAGGGGATTCGTGTTTCTGTTGTGGGGATCACGGTGGGGGGTCAAGTCTCATTAGATCCTGCTTTGATTCAGGCGTTTCCTAAGCCCTAACCCGCCGTGCACATCCCGCCTATATCCATACATCCCGATATATCCCTATATATCCATACCCCTACTATCCATCCCTACATAGGGCCATATATCCCTATACATTGCTAGATATAATCTATATACCCCTACGATCCTTTTCTTCCTCTCTATAATGAAACTGCTAAACCGTAAGCCCTAAACCCTAAATCACGAGCCCAGCAGCAGACGGCTCAAACGCCGCAGGTGCGAGGCGAGCTGCGCGTGCCAAAGCCTGGCGCTGGGGAGTCTACAGGGGCCGTATAGGGGTTATATGGGGATGCATACGGATTTAAAGGGATAGGCTGTAAGTGTACTCTTCAGGTTTGTACCCTTTGGGTTTGGCATCCCAAAAAACCAAATTAAGAGCTATCTTTCCTGGTTTTGGGATCCATACCCAACGCTACAAAAGAAAACTCCCTACTTTTCTGGACCAGCAGATGGAAACTGCTGCAGTATTCGAGGTTTAGGGTTTAGAGTTATAGTCCCTCTTAAGTAGATAGAATATGGTTTTGGGTATATCATAGTAAGATCCCCATATACCCCATGTTCTATCTACTTAAGGGGGACTATAAGGGTCTAGTGTTCGGGATTTTGTGGTTTGGGATTGAGGAAAGGCAAAGGGGACTCGAGGAATGCAAAAACAGAAGACGAAGATAATATGGTACCTTCCCCAGATAGGGGGACCCCAGTAAAGACCCCAATAGACTGTAATCCTTATTACGGGGACCCCCAAAGTGGTACCCTAATCGTGGGAAACTCCATGTTGCGAGGAGCAATGAGGGAGTGTAGTTTTGATGGTTAGATGGATACGAAGGAATTCCGGCGTGGGTCCCTCTAATCCAGGAGCTTAATTATTCAATATCATACGGAGGGCTTTTGAGGTACCTATATTACAGGGAATGCAGGATCAAAATCTTGGTGATTCTTCAGGCCTCCCCAAAATGAACACGCTTGTTGGCTTCGTGCTACGGATTGAAGCTAGTAGCTAGCATGCAGGGCTCCAACATGTAGGGCTAATCGCTTCAAGAATATGTACCACTACATACTGGAGCAAATATCTGGATTTATGATTAGGAGGTAAGGGGGTATTCTTAGGGGAAGGGATTATGCAGCACGAATCCCTGAAGCAAGCTGAATGATTCACGATGTTAAAGCAGCCAGCACTCTCACTGCAATACCGTAGGGGCCTTTTCAACTAGAATCGGGTTTCGGGCAACCAGAACCAAATTATTATGAGGGGATTGACTACGAACAATTCAGGCTTGTACGTACATATCCCAAGCTCCGTAGTTGGAGACCTCCAACCCTTGCCCCTGGAACACCTATAAGTATTAACTCTACAGAACCCCATAAGCTCTACATGACTGAAGGAGCTCTTCCGAAATGGTCCCTACATTCGCCCTGAAGGCCCTGAAATAGGGATCATAACCCTACAGTTCCAGAGGCACCCCCACAGTAGCCTTTGTCAGAGACCCCGGAAGGCGCTGTGGACCTCGCGGAGTTCCAGTGAAGTTTCGGAGAGGCAGGCAGCTGCATGGGCCAACCGGGCAAGATGCTTTGGCCCGAAATGGCCTCAGCGCCGCGTGGCTGCATAATTGGTCACCAGTAACGGAGAAGCACATGCAATAGAAATAGAAACTGGGATTATAATGTAGGACCAGGGCTTGGATCTGGCAGGAAACGAATGGCCTGGAGTTGGTAGCGCTAGCGACGCCATGACTACACGGCCAGACTTGGGATACGGAGTCGCATGAGATTCGTCTCCATGTCAGGTGCAAGAAGACGCGCTCCAGGAGCGCTGCTGGAATCAGAACCTACACAGCGGAAAGCAGCTGGCTTCAGCGAATACCGAGACAACGTAAATCCAGCGAGACCGCAAAGCCCGAGCAGCCTCATTTGTTCGAGAGATCTGGCGCTATGCGCATCTCCGCAGTGCCCTCGGCCCGTCCCGAACGATCAAGTCTTTACCAGTCGATCGATAGAGGGGGCCGGCTGTACAGCTAAGAACGGGGCACGCGCTACTGTGACAAAAGGCAAAATCACAAAAATCCACCAGCAGATCGCATAGGGATCCGCAGTTCGCTCACCCTGCTTACACCAAAACGCCGCCTGGCAACGTGTGCTCAGCGTCTGCAGCCGTTAACCTGCGGCTGCTGAGCTGCATGACACCGCGGCACATGCCCACTGGACCCTTGCCCTCAAGCTGCCAGTGTGTCCAACTGGCAATGGAGTGGAAGTTGAAGTAGTACTTTGAGGGGTTTGAGGCGATGTGCTTTAGCCTGGAGCCCAATGTGAAGCCGGCGTTTTGCTCCCCTTCGACAAAGTTGCCCTGCATGCTCGCCATCAGCGCAGCGCCCTTGGCGTAGTGCGCGCATGGTGTCTTGTATGGGCTGCCATCCAGAATCATGCCGGGGCCGTTGTCCCCGCAGAAGTTGATCACTGGCGGGCCTGCACCATTGACGCCATCTCCATCAGAAGCCACATGGATGTGCGATGCAACAAGCTGCGTTCGGCCACCAAGGACATTGGCAGCACAATGCATCCCGCTGTGGCTACAAAGCTGGCAGTCCACATAGGCAGTGGCTTTGCTGTCGGGATTGTTGGGGAACGACTGGACAAGCGTGTTGAAGCTGAGCTCGCTGAAAACATGATAGCATTCATCTTCAGCTACGGGCTGCGGATCCTTCTCTGGTGGAGCTGTAGAACCCTTGGGCACGCACTGTGAGTACCAGGAGTTCATCTGGGAACAGCTGAAGCCATCATCGCAGCATGTGGGACCGGTCCATCCCGTGCCACCACACTGGACCCATGCAGTAGCACAAGCAGCCTTAGACACTGGCAGCG
>CAJNIZ010021013.1:64233-75066 GCA_905231905.1 Symbiodinium pilosum
GAACATCCACAACCCCCGCAGCAACGAGAAAATACGTATCGAAAACACTCCCGCGTGTAGGTACGACGAACAACGCGCCCTGGGCTGCGGTTCCGTTGTTGCGGCGTCGTTGCGACCATGCCCCTGCCCCGCGGCCCTCACCATTTGCGCTCCCGCGGTCGGCGGACTGAGCCGGAGGCTCTTAAGTATTAGGGGTATATGGGGACATGGGGAGTTACATATTGGGTACATAAGGCTTATGCAAGGTCCTTACATGAACTAGAGTCTAAACTCCTAGCATCCCCCCTGATAAGCCCTAAAATACCTCCCTACAGAATCCAGAATCTCCTGTATAGCCCCCTTTAAGAAGGTTAGACTACGGTATAGCTCACCCGGCGACTCCCCTCCTGTAATTGTCTCAGATTGAAGGTTAGGACTTCTTACTGGTGCTTCAGAAGGGGGGGAGGGGATAACTGAGGTCAAGTCTAAACCCTAAATCCTGAAACCTAAACCTTAACCCCTATATATGGGGATTAGATAGAGATAGTTCTGAGGATCAACTCCCCCACCCCCTCAAGCACCAATAAGATAGGGGCGCCCTCTGGGTGCTGCTAGCCCTGCAGCTACCCAAACTCTGAAGGGTAGACCTCGAAGTAGTCGTATCTACCCTTGAAAACCATCTGACAATGTGCAGGCATCATGAATGGGTTTAGGGTTTAGGGGTTTAGAGCTTAGGGGTTTGGGGTTTAGGAGTTTAGGGTTTAGGGGTTCAGGGTTTCTAGGGTTTAGGAGTTTAGGGTCGAGGGTTTTAGGGGTTAAGGTCCCTCTTGAGTCCTGAGTTTTTCGTAGGCTCTCTTTCCAACAGCTGCTACATGCTCTCAGATGGCAAGGTGCGCCACCTCTCTGCCAGTCAGCGCCAAGAGGGACATTGCCTGGCCACATTCTTTCTCGTCACTTGGGGTTTCCCAAAATTAGGGGTACCATTTTGGGGGGGTCCCATTAAGGACTATGGCATTTTGGGGTCCATATTGGGGTTACCTATTTTGGGAACCTACCACTTTGTGGTGTGCAATGCAGGACCCTGATCAGTGGACGCCCCCCTCCCCCCCTTTGACACGGATGATACCGTACATTATGCAGGATAAAAGAAGTGTGTAGCTCCTTTCGGGGCATGAATTGATAGTTTCCAACTTGCTGTTCCTCACAGGCAAACCCTACAATACCTGGATTGAGCCCAAGCGATATAGGACTCCTAGTATCCCCCTGAGCAACCCCTATAAAATTCCTCAAAGAACGCATTTGAGCAGTTCAGATTATGGAACATCTACGTCACCAACCTACCTCCCCAACAAAGGCCTGCCTCCTGACTGCTCAAGCCCAGCTTTCGCACCGCCACCTTGGCTACAGTCTCCCAGTCTTGCTCCGTGCCAATAATAATAGTAAGAATAATAGTAATAGTAATAGTAATGGTAATAGTAATAGTAATAGTAGTAGTAACAGTAGTACACTACTTTTGTGCATTTTGCCTTCCGAAACTGTCCAGCAATTCATGGGGTGCGCTCGCTTCGAACAGTTCGCGGGTTGCTTGTTTGGTTTGGTGATTCAAGTCAGAAGTCTCAGGAGGTGGATCTACATCTCATTATGTGGCAAAGTTGCCCAAGGTACTCGCTTTGCGATCTTCGTTGTAAGGTCTACATTAGAGCCAATTATACTGTGGAGAACGCGTTCCGGCCGCAGCTGGTCCATGCATCCAGGAAAAATCTGGTGAGCACTTTGCCTAGAGAGTAGCAAGGAGCGTCCCTAGTTGAGCACCTAAGGCTACTATCTGGAAATAGCCATCACTCTACGCACAGAATGATGGTGTCCCCAGGACTGGAAAATTATGTAACTCCCTGCGAAGGTCCTTTGTATGGCAAGCTCTTGGTGCGGGAGGCCTTACACGGTGCTAGGCCGTGACTCCCCAAAAAAAAATGCTTGTGAAATCTGGCAACTACCCTAACCCCAAACAGTAATCTATCATACAGCACGAATGTTAACTAAAGCCTAACCCATGTCCGTACCAACATTATCCAGGACGCAGCCACAGAGGCCAGGGAGGCCTTGAAGGAAGAATGCGTTTGGTGGGTCTAGTGCTTATGTTTTGGAGTGGATTGACAAGACGTTGACGGATGGCAAGGGGGAAGATGATGGTGCGAATGCATGCGTAGGGGTATAGTCTGCAGAGAGGGGCACCGGGGAACATATAGAGATATGCTGGGGAATATGGGCGTCTGTAGTTTTACACCGATGCGCCAGCGTCTTGATTTGGAAGCAACCTCAAAAACAATCATGAAATGATTCAAGGCTTAGGTCTCCAGGATTTTAGAGTATAGAGGTTTGAGGATTCGCTTCTTTTTACTTGGGCTTGAAGGCATTAGAGTTTTGGATCGGGTTTCGAAGAAAGGCGGGGTGCCGCGCTCAGGGTCAGGGCTGTTTACGGGGCAGTCCTTGGAAGACACATCAAGCCAGACAGGATCTATCCAATTCTGCAGATATTCTATAGTTTCCTGCCAAAGCACAGCCTACATCAAGCAACTTTTGAAAACTTGTTGACGTCTTACAACCATACAAAACCTTTGAAGTGCATGACCCCCAAAAAACAAACCCACATTGCCCTCTACCAACCCTAGACAACAAGACCGGGATCCTACACACAACCCCTTGGATTCTTTAGTCTTTACTTCAAATTTGACATTCCTGTTTAGGGTTTAGGGTTTAGGGGTTTAGGGTTTAGGGTACCCCCTCCACCTTCCTCCCCGAACCTCGGACAGCTCCTGCAGGCCCAGGGAAGTCAGCTTCAAGGCCACTGGCTGCAGACCATCGCCCTGAGGCAAGGAGCTTTTTAAAAGGCAAGCACATGGCCCTCAGCTGCAACAGTGATACTCATGATGCTAGTAATGGTCATAGCACAAGTGATAATGATACTACTACTACTACTACTACTACTTCTGCTACTACTACTACTACTACTGCTGCTGCTGCTACTACTACTACTACTACTACTACTACTTATACGAAAAGCTTTGGCATAGTCCTGGTAGTAAGGGGGAGGTTAAGGCATGGAGGTGCAACAAAAACACCTGGAAGAAGTTGGGAGTGTTGGAGGTTGCGAAACAGGTCACCTACACCCGCCTCAGACCATGATCCCATGAGGACCTCAGAAAGTACAGAGTTACAAATGTTACAGGCGCCCAGGAGGCCTGCGGTTGCCACTACTGATGCTCTTATTACTGGCAGATTTGCGGTTTGCGGCAGAATCACCGAAGCCTAGACGCGAAACCCAAAACCGTAAACCGCTAACGTCGAACATGTTCTGAACAACGGAAAGTTTTTTCTATGATTCGGAGGGGCCTGACATGAGTTTAACATTCTCTTGCTGAAAGGTAGCCATAATTGGTCTGCAAACTTATTTGGAGTACTTTTTGCCCTACTTAGAACTACCAAAGAGTCTCCAAGTAACCCTGAGCCTTGAACCCTGATAAACCCGCAAAAACCCGAAACCCCAAACCCGAAACTCACTGATTTTTAGTACGGAATACAGGAATGTATAAAATAGGGCTTACGGTGTATAGGAAATATATTCCTTTATTCCCTGCGAAGAACCACAAAGCGAACCTACCTGCCTGGGCCGACACTTCACCAGCCGCCCACAGAATTGTCGAAAGCTGCGGTCCGCTGAACTCATCCAGCCGCCCCACCACCTTCAAGGAATTTTGGGTTGGACCCCAAGGCAGGGCCCTAGGGTCAGGGAGCCCTCATACAGGACAATAATATCTATAAATAGAAGCGGTACGAATTAATTGGACTCCTGGGATCTGTAGGGAGTAGACAGGAATTGCAAGGAATTTGTTCAGTGAGCTCGCCGGCGATAGATGGGGTTTTCTCCAAATCGGCCAGGGCCGTGTTCATGATGTCCCAAAATAAGGGTCTCCATTGATTTCTTTGTTGAATAGAACCTTGGCAGGTATGCGCAGCCCTATTCTTGCCAGCTGCTGGCCAACCAAGTAGCACCAGCATGCCTTACTTCTGAGCTTACCACCAGGTTGGCCTACGGTTCTTCGGGAGAAGATAGACTGTCCCAGTTGTGGGAAGCGAATACGACCCCTGCATATCCCATGCCCTATATATACTGCTATAAAATACACTGAACCCAAAAATAAGCAAAATCGAACACCTGGACTTCAACAGTGGCAAGAACCTGCTGGCGCTTAAGCTACACTAGGTCCCTCTTCGATGTAGTGGCTTCCATTTTCTTTTCCATTATCCCAAAATAACCCCCAAATATATACCCTATATATATATGTGTATATATATAACACCCCAATATATACCCTGTATTATACATATATACACCCTATACTCCCTCCCCCACCACTTAAAGCACCGGCAAGAAACCGGGTTGCTGTTAAGGAACTTAAATTAAGGTACTATATTGGGGAAACCCTATTATTTACTATATATACCCATTATGGTAACTTAATTCAAGTTCCTTAAATCCCTATATTCCCCAGTTTCCATTTCATTTTCCATTTTATTTTCCATTTGATCTCCATTATAGGCCATTATGGTAACTTAATTGAAGTTCCTTAACAGCAACCCAGGAAATGATGAATCAAGTTGTGCCACGTCGAGCCTCGGGGATGGCTTCCTGCAGGGTACGGTCTAAGCCCGTTTACCCTCTTGGGGGTTAGTAGGGAACAAGGGAATATAAGTTTAGGGTTTAGGGTTTAGGGGTTTAAGGGTTCAGGGTTTAGGGGAATATAATCCCTATAGAATGCCGTACTTATCCCAGTAAACTACAGGCTCTGCACCTCGAGGTGGTTTACTTGGAATGACTGAGTCTAGGGGGGACAAGGGACTTTAGGTCAGGGGGACTTCGTAAGTAGGTTGATACTGGAGGAATATCACTTGCATAAGGTTGAGGTTTGCAGGTTTCGGAGGACTTCACAAGTATGTCAATAATGGGGATTACATGGGTCATCATGTGGCTTATGAGGGTTGTAAGTATAAATCCATGTGAGATCTAGAGACTATCGAGTTTGAGGGTTTGTCGACTTTAGTGTTTTTTTGGGTGGTTTAGGGTTTCTGGACCTAAGTTGTTTGCGTGTTTGAGGTTGAGGATTTGGTGGTTTGGGTTGTCCTGCGGATTGAAGACCCTAAACCGTAAACCCTAAACTAACCCTAAATCGGGTTCAGGGGTCAGGGCTCTTGGCCTCATTGGTGATAGCATTCTCCCCGTTATGCTAGAGGGATCCCTACCCCCGCACAACCCCGACTAGCCATGCAGTTTAGGGTTTAGGGAATCAAGTAATGAAGGTGCCTGTTTAGTTGCAGTAGGGTCTCGCGGTATATGGCGGTATCCTATGCGATAGATATACCCACATTACTTAGAAAACAACATTTTGGACATATTAGACTAAATTCTACACAGGCTACAAGAAGATTGGGTTGGCAAGTTTTTAGGCTAAAGCCTAAACCCAAACCCCAACATTACTTGCACACTCCCCCAGCCTCCAAAACGGATGTACCGAGGTGGCCTAAGCCAGTGGCCATCAATGAAAGAAGCACTCCAGGGTTTAGGGTTTAGGGTTCAGGGTTTAGGGTGGGTTTAAGGTTTAGGGTCGATGAGACAAGTAGAATCCCCAAGATTAAAACATTGGGGCCATATAGGGTCGTGCAAAAAAATATGATGAATAAGTAGGGTTAGTACCCTGAGTGAGTTGTGCCTTTCTGTTGTCAACCAAGTAAGATTACGTATATTCTTCATATCAAAGTTTTTACCTAAAAGATGAGGAGACAAATCTCATTCTGTATTTGGGACTATAGCACCCCCCAATCAGGCATTACTCAAATATGGTCAAATTCAGTATCCTATTCGTAACCCCAGTCCTAGCCACGCCTGAACCCAAGTACCCCAAACTACAAGAATAGTGGGTTTAGGGGTTTAGGGTTGAGGGTGTGGGGGTTGGGCTGTAGCAATAAATCTTCCTGCGGCTTCATTACGGTACGGCATAAGGAACATGCATTCTTGGAGAGCGATTTCTATCAGCTGCAGCAGAATGGAGTTCCAGTCCAGTAAGGAGTCTTACATATCACCCAACCCCCAGTACTTGGAGAGTCAGGGGGACCTAGTAAGTAGGTATAAAGACAATTGGGGTTACCATGTGGCTTATAGGGGTTATATAAGTATACTTACTAAGTCCCCCAGGCCCTCCAAGTATTCTTACTGCCTTTACTAGTGCTCCGGATCATTGATCATTGTCCATTCTCCTGGATAATCCCTACAAACCGCAATGTCAACGCAGTTGCCATTCTCCATTTTCTTGTCCATTTGACCCTAAACCCTAAAAACCTTTCTCCATGGCAGCGGCAGTCTAAAAACGAGGCGACCAGCATGTTCCCTGGGGATAGGACGTGACTGCTTGATGGCGAGGCCTGAATAAGCGCTCGCAAGTTTTGCCCCAGAGTCCTCGAAAGACTGTCATACAATTTACCAACATAGCATACCATCCGATTCCAGCTGCATAGGCCTCTAGATACAATCCCTATTATAACCACACACACACACACACACACCCTTTGCAATTCTAGTTGGTCCACTCCTCCTACTAATCAATACCCCACCGCCTTGATGATTAGAATGCAAAGTACTTTGTTGGGAACATTCGCTACTAGCGGGTGGTGGGGGAGTCTTATGGGGAGGGGATTTTTGGACTCTCGACGACTTTCGCAGATCTGAGCTGGGGACCGAAGTAGCGCTTGCCGTGCACAAGGACCTTTGGGTTGAACTTTTTGGGCTCAAGGGGTGCGCTAAACATCCTAGGGGTCAGGATTCAGGGCTTAAAAAATCGTTAAAGGGTTAAAGCTTCAGGTGCGGAAAGATATCCCAATGCCTGCCCCGCCTATTCCCTGCAGTATTGCACAAGAATAGTCTACACCCAAACTGAGGCGTGAGCGATTTGGCCTGAGGGCTTGAGGTTCTTATGAGAGCGGTGGTTCCATTTCCATAGGTCGCAGTCAGTCAGTCAGTCAGTCAGTCAGTCAGTCAGTCAGGAGTGCGCGGCGTATGGGGGAGGAGATGCATGGTTCCTGGAAGAGCATGTGAGGAGTCGCAGCCGAGTATTGTAAGGTCTGGCCGAAAGACTAATTACACGTCTACTACAACGTTTAAATACCGTTTACACCCCACAGATGTTTACCAACCCTGCAGACACCATAAAATGTAAAACAGAGCCTGTGTTCACTGGATAGCAACTAGACTTTCAGTAGTTGGGAACCTGGGTACGCGCTCCTTCGAGCGACGGGCCCAAAATATCCTTTCACTCTGCAAGACTCCGCAGTGTGGACCTCCGATGAGCACCCTGAGATACACGAGCTATAGTCTAAACTCCTAGTATCCCCCTTCAGAAGGCCTATAATACTAACCCCATATAATTGCGTATATAACCCCCTTAAAGGAGTTTAGACTATAGCTCACATGGATTTGGCGGCCTGATTTTCTACATGGGGGTTCCTCAAGTCAAGGCCGCCAGGGACCCAAGGGACAATTTGGGGCTACAAAACGATTCTCGGGATACCCTCACAATTTTGCAGGGGCAATTTTGGGAAACTCCTACAAGATTCCTAGTCACCTTGTAGAACCCCTGGGGCAACCCCAATATTTTTCTGTAATCTTGGGTTTGGGGTTCAGGGTTGATATCTGGGGATTCCTGTAGGGCGATCGTATATTGATGTATACAAAGGGGCACCCTCTTTGAAGTTTTGGAAGCCGGGAGATTGAAAAAACATGTCAAACTACATATACCTCAAAACCTATGCTGAAAACATTGTGGCTAGGCATATATTCATATGTTGTCCGTAGGATACCCTAAATATCTTACCCTAAACTTAAATCCTGCCACAGATTCCTACACACCATAAACCCTAAACCCTGAACCCTGAACCCTAAACCCTAAACCCTAAGACAACAAAGCTGAGGAGCCCAAGCCAAACGACAGAGCTCTGCGGCCGTGGCATGCGGAAGATTGGAAGCCACCTGGTCGAACAGACTGGGTTGCTGTTAAGGAACTTAAATTAAGTTACCATAATGGGTATATCTAGTTAATAATGGGGTTCCCCAATATAGTAACTTAATTTAAGTTCCTTAACAGCAACCCAGCAGAGTGTAAGGACTAGGGTGTATATGGCGTAGGGGCCGACTATACAAGGGCTGCTCAAGCTCCTAGAAATTGTAACGGCCCCCCCAAACCCTTGAAGCCCTGTAGTCCCCCTCAAGTAAATAGAACATGGCCTTGGGTATATTATAACAGGATCCCCATATACCCCATCTTCTATCTACTAAGAGGGGACCATACGCTAAGAACCCTATGCCCGGACTCTCACACGGTGCCTCAAACCTTTCAAATGACTGTAGGTTCAGGCCCAAAGCCTTCTCTGCCACCAAACCTACATGGGGGTTTCCCACAATTGTACCTGTTTGGGGGTCCCCATAATAAGGACTATAGTATTTTGGGGTCTATATTGGGGTCCCCTTATTTTGGGAAACTACCACATAGCCGTTTGTGCAAAACTCGCATAGGTCCCAGGTCCCTCCACATGTCAAAATTTGTGAGGACACATGCCAAGGAAGCCCCGAAGCAAAAAGCGCTGTTCCAACGCTGCAGGGGCCCATGAGGTCCCATGAAGTCCTGATGTAGAAGCCTGAACAATTACCGATACTAGCCCCTAGATTATATTACACACTATCGTGTCCCCCAGCTTCGGGTTTCTCAAAATTTAAAGATCTTAAGGATCAGACCCACCGTCTTGTGATGATCAACGCCAGGGACAATACCGAGAAAAAAAGGCTTTGCGGTGGTAGTAAAGTTAATCTTAACACTGGTGTTCACCAATAGGTACTGATAATCACGTGGGTGTTCTCAACAGAGGGTTCGCCAGGGGGGATTATTAAGGTCCTGGCCACGGTCTTGTAATGATTGTCTTGAGGAAACCTCATGTAAAAAAAAACTGTAAACCTGAGACTTGCAGCATGAGACTTGCAGCATGAAACCTAGAGCGGCAACCCAAGATCTTAAACCCTGAAGCCCAGCAGTCTGAAGCCCAGCAGTGGCAAATCCATGGTGCTAATTGAGGAATGAAGGAATGGGCTACAAAGACATTTTTGGGAGGGTTTCCCCCCCGAATCCTGGAATAAAAATCACCATTTTAGATGGTTCCTCAAGTTTAGAGATCAATCAAAATGAAAACCCAAAGCCCTCAACCCTAAGCCGCTAAGCCCTGAAACCTTACATCCTAAGCCCACGACCCAAAACTGCCGAGCCACGTCGGCGACCATGCGGCACAGCCGTTCTGCGCCCAAAGCACCCAGAGCGGAGGCCTTGACCTGGGTTTAGGGTTCAGGGTTTAAGGTTTACGGTTTAGCTTGAAGTTTTGGTATGACTTGCTGGGGGTTAGTAGGGAAGAACGGAATGCATTATATAGGGTAGAATAATTCCCTTCTTCCCTACTAAGGTTCAAGTCCAGGGATTCAGGTTTGAGGTTTGGGGTCAGGGAGCCCTGAACCCCCTAAACCCTAAACAGTAGTGTCCATGTTCTTTCCCATTATCCCTATGTAATCCCAATATATTACACTAACCCTCCCTAAACCCTATGAACGCCCCAGGGATTACGGCTTTGGGACGAAGGCCTAGGATTTCAGGTTCAGGACTCGCGGTTTCATTCAGGGTTTGCGTCAGAGTTAATGTTGTAGGGTCTAGAGCTTTGGGTTCGGGGGTTCTGGGCTTGGGGTTTGGGGATTTGAAGTTCTGGGGGTTGCTTTTTAGGGTCTCGGGCCCGAGTGGTCGAAGAATAGAAATGCTTTATGCGTTTGTGCCAGGATGTGTCATAATTTTAGTACCCTGTTCGTACTACCTCTACAATAATATGAGGATGCGAGTGGTACTAGCTCGGGCGGACCACTTTCATCACAACACTGATCTTAATAACGCGTAGTTCTACGCTGCTTGGGTCCCAGTCTCTCTCGTGGAAATACAATGTGCAGTATAACAAGGGGAACTGAGAAATTCAAGAAGGGATATGTGCCCCCGTCAGGGTGGCGAGCCCCAGAACCATAAGCAGAAATGCCACAAAGAATTTCCAGTATTGAGACGTCTTCTTACCTCTATTCCAGTTTGCGCCAAAACCTCCTCACAAGCCCCTACGAGAATCCCCACCTGAAGCGTATAAGGCCCATACGAAATTGATCGAAAGTGTACCAGTCACCCTCCGAAAGTCCTTGTGAGGCCTCAGCGCATCGCCTCTAAACTGGGTTGCTGTCAAGGAACGTTTAACCTAAGTTACATACAGATATATAAATATATATATATACCCTAAACCCTACACCCATGTGTATAGATATTATATATATATATATACA
Source organism: Symbiodinium pilosum (assembly GCA_905231905.1). Lineage (NCBI taxonomy): Eukaryota > Dinophyceae > Suessiales > Symbiodiniaceae > Symbiodinium > Symbiodinium pilosum. The sequence continues at coordinate 74,666 of CAJNIZ010021013.1, forward strand.
TCTCTCTCTCTCTCAAAAAGGAGGGTTCCTCATGATTACAAAACTCCTCAAACCCTGAACCCTATGATTCATGGAAATCCGCCTCAACACTGGAACTTCTCACTACCATCGTCTACACTGCCCTTATAGTCTTCCTGGTTCTTAGTAAGGAATAAGGGAATGCGATCCCTATACAAGCCTTATAGAATATATTCCCATTCCCTACACAGAGCCAGTAGGCTGTTCCTACAGAACCCTCAAAAAACTTAAAAGCCTTGATATATGGGGAATATCTCTCGTCCCGAAATCCTTAAGTACTTAGGGCCCCATGTCCTTGATTTTCCTTGTCAAAATCCCGCGGTCAAAAATTCCACTCCGAACCCTCAGTAACTGTAAAACAACCTACTTGGAGGGTTAGGGGG
>CAJNIZ010021013.1:75166-86094 GCA_905231905.1 Symbiodinium pilosum
CCTAAACCCTTATCCCTAAACCCTCCCCCCTCCGACGCCAGGCCGCAGAAGCCCAGAGAAGCGCTATCTGCGTGGAGATCTCCAAGGAGCGCGGCGGTGGCTCCTCCAAGTCCTCCCAGAGTTGCGCCTGAGCATATGGGGAGTTTCTCAAAATCAGGGTCCTATTTTGATACCTATGGTTTAAAGGTTTAGGGTTTAGGGTTTGAGGGTTCAGGGTTTAGGGCTGAAGGGTTTAGGGGTTAAGGGTTTAATTTGGGTCCTGCCCCCACCCATTAACAGTCTATTGACAGTCTATGATAGGAGTCATATTAAGCGCTCTATATACTCACATTCTAAATATGATCCAACTGTTCATGAGTGGGGGCAGTACCCAGTTTATAATCACTTCCCTAAAACTAGACCCCATATAATAAAATACGGGTTCCCCAGAATTACGAAATCTGAAGACAAAGTTAATTGCAGCTCTGAATTACGGGGGTTACTAGCATGACTGTTGATGTCTTAGATTTTGATTGCTTGTGAACGGTTTGCAATTGATGTTGATTAGAATTTAGTTGATTTCGTACTGCGATGTCAGACAGGTGAAATCAAGTTTTTATTGGACGTAATTATCGCTGCTTTGGATTTGTGATTAGATTTCGGTATGACCTCACGATATACCCACCCTTAATGTTCGGGTACTACGGTAAATACACCCCTAATATCAAGTACGGGTTCGCATATGCAAGCTAGGGGGGCTTCTACATTAGGGGGAAAGGATTACGGGAATATGTAGGGGCATGCAGGGTTGCACAGGGACACACATATGGTTTGAGGTTTCCAAAAACAAAGGTGGTCCTTTGCTGGGGGTGCCTACAACAAGGATTAGAAGATATTGATATTGGTGTCTATATTGGCCCTCATAGAAATGGAAACCCAATATGGCACTAACAAGTTTCCTGATCATGGTGGCGACAACGTTGCACATCTTGTATGGAAGGGTGCCTCTTAACGTTACGGCGTGCGCCTAAAGACTTGCAGCAGTGAGGATTCTTTTTCACGTGTTTCGGCTGTCGTGTCCTAGCAGAGCTCAAGCCATCTAACTCAATCCCCAGCGGCGGAAGCCCAACAGCTATGGGGCCTTTATGAAAGGGGGTGCCATACTCAGCCTCGAAAGCTTGGCAAAGCTTTCATAACAAGGGAACCGATGGGCTTCTCAGTTTCTGTCCTATCCTGATGGGGATCCCCGCAGCCAGAGCTCCCGCCACCAAAGACCCTGAATCCTATAGTCCCCCTTAAGTAGATAGAATATGGGGCATATGGGGATCTCATTATAATATACCCAAAACCATATTCTATCTACTTAAGGGGGACTGTAAACCCAAAAGGCGACGTCCGAACCCGGGCCTGAACCCTTACCACACACTCCAAGCTCCAAACGCTGAACCTAGACGTGGCCACACCGCTCCTACCAGCTTTAAGGTTTTTTGTAGAAAATCATTCAGAAACTGAGGGGGATTTCAAACATGCCAGGATGTTCATTGGATGTTTGCCACATTGCATGTGTCAGATTTCTTTTCGCGTGCTACTTTTTTTTTCGAGAACAGCATCAAAGGCGCAACTTGGCATTCATGTGCTTTTCTGCAGCTGGATATTTTTCATTCGTCATGCTACTTCGGCTTGTGATTAGGATATATTAGGATTGCCTCCATATGGGCTCCTCAAAGGACTCGGAGGTTGAATGTCAATGCTCTCCATACAGTGTACAAGTTCTCGTGTAAAGCTACCTCCTGTGTCTGACCTTGACCTCTCAGCTCTTGGCGCTAAGCTTTCAATTTCTGTGCCGCTGGCACCATGAGGGAAACTTCGAGTCTCTCCAGCTCGAAATGGGCACGTTCTTGCAGTTGAAGTGAGCTGTACCCAAAAAATGCGACCTAAATTCGCACCCTCGTCGATGCCAGCATGGGCAACGAAAGTCATAGGTGCGCAGCGGGCCTGTGTACCCTAGACCCTCAAGCCCTGAACCTATGTACACTAAGCCCTAAACCCCTAAACCCTTAAAACCTATGTAAAGTAAACCCTGAAACCCTTAAAACCTATGTACTCTAGACCTTCAAACCCTTAAAACCTATGTACCCTCAAACCCTTGAAACCTATGTACCCAAAACCGTCAAAGCCTTAAAACTCTAAACCCTGAAGCCTAAACCCCAAACCCTGATAACTGCCCTCCATGTTTCCGAGGCGCCACCGCGAGCGTCCCCGCAGTGCCCAGGTTGCCGAGGCCGGCGGCGACCTGCTCCAGACGGGCTTGGGGGGTTCTTTCTCAAGGTTCTAAGGATATGTAGGGAGGAACAGGAATATGGAGGGTAAAGGGCTTGGGGGTCTTGCTCGAGGTTATAAGGATGCATAGGGATGCACAGGAATATAGAGGGTAAAGGGTCCGGGGGTCAGGGTTTCATGTTTACGTAGGGTTCAGGGTTTAGCATTTAGCGGGCTTTAGGATGTTTGAGGGGTGTCGGTGCCAAGAGGTCACAGGGTTCTGGAGGTTGCAGGGCTCTGGGATTCGGAGTTCAGGGTTTCGGGAGCTAGGATCGGGGGATGCAAGGCTTCCATACAGCTCCACTTGCCTGCAGCTTCACGGCTTCTTTCAATTCAATCTCTTCCTTGCAAGGTTTGTAGTCCCCCTTTACTAGATCGAATATGGGGTATGTGGGGATTTTATTATAATATACCCAAAGCCATGTTCTATCTACTTAAGGGGGACTAAAAATCAGACTGTCTGAAGATACCAGTGCTTTTGCACGGCCTTTGCGCAAATTACAGGAAGCAGTTAATCGTTCTAGTGGTACCATCGCCGCCAGGAGCAAAGAGGCCTTGGGGCAGGTCTCCAATGCTCGCCTCCGTTCTTGATGAACTTGCCATTGGTGTACTGTTTTGAGATTGTAACCCACGTATGCCATTTGGACAGTGACAGGATATGACACTCTAAGCCCGCGAGGTACATGCCCGTAATTTTCCCATAGCGCTATCCCATACCCCACATGTGGGGAGTCCCTCGCATGATGGTTGCCTGAGAGCGCCCCAGATCTTCGGAAGCCCCTCAACACACGAGCAAGAAAACATTTTTCTCAAGTGTGGCTGTCCTGACTGTCATGGCAACCAATCAAACCTAAGCAGAAACGCTAACAATACTAGAGTAATAAAAGTAATAGGAATAATAATAGTAGTTTTAGAAATAGTAATACTAGAAATTATAGTAACACTAGTAATTTTAATGCCCCTGTATGCTCCTTCCCTGGTTGATACAGGTTTCTCAGCACATTGGAGTCCCTGAGATGCACAAGGACGGTAATGAAACTGTAGGAAAACTTCATTCATGAGGACGATCTGCGAGACTCCCGCCGAAGGCTTTTCCAGCACTTCCTAGAAAAATATTTGGAACTAAATATGGTAGTTTCCCAAAATATGGGGACCCCTATATAGACGACCCAAGAGGACTGCGTGGAGCAAGAGGATTCAGGTTGGAACCTCAAGTTGGAACCTAGGGGGTTTAGGGTTTTGGGACCATAGTGGCTACACATATGAGCATATATAGGGGTGGGTTATCCACGGGGTATATACTAATGTTCATTATTTGGTTCCGACTGTTGGCTCCGCTTCCAATCATCCCCTGAATTCTATTCACGCAAAATCTTGCGAAACGAAACCCTGTACGGGCGCGCTTTTCTGTATACTCCAAAAGGCTTGGGGGCCCTAGAAAAATCTGATTTCTATGGCTTCAGAGGGATTATTCAAGGGCTCAGGGTAGTAAAAGCCAAAAATTACATTTTGAAACCTACCCCTGTACATTCGATCAAACGTAACATCAGGCCGGCCTGGCGCAGCGCTGCTTCCTCCAAGCTTGGGGTGCGAGTCTTCACCGCCTTGCCAAGCGTTTAGGGTTTAGGCTTTTAGGGTTTAGGGGTGCTTGAGGTTTTAGGGTATTGTGGGGTTTAGGGGTTAGGGCATTGTGCTTGGGGTTTAGGTTTGTTAATGCATCTTTTTGCCGAAGCCGGCAGCAATCAGGAGCATCATTTTTTGAGTTGAATCATGCTTCTTGAAATCCAATAGGCTTGTAAGCATGATTTAGTGCAGCAGCGTGTATGCGTGCTTTCTCCTCAGAAGCCGGAGGGCTGTGTGCATAAAACTCAACCACCATGAGGCTTCTACAAACTTAAGCAGGCAATGACATGCAAAGCTCAACTAGGAAGTAGTTGCCACCTGCAAAGAGAAAGTCTTGCTGCAGACTAGAAACCTCTTCAATGGATTCAACCTTTCCTAGCATCAGGCGGAACGTCTTCTCCTCAGTCCATCCACGTTGTCTTCAAAAGCCATGCAAGCCCAAACTCTAACATCCTGAATCCGCTTTCGCGACTCCTTACAAATACGTTTACAAAACATCTCATGGGGCTCTGCAGTCAAGCCGAGCATGATCGGCAACCTGTTCAGTAACATCTACAACTGCGCATACGCACTGGGTAGTGCCAAGACTAGGATGATGTCAGTAAGGAGGCTTTAGACCGATACAGGTTGCCTTTGGGGATATATGAGGGGGACTCTTGCTCTTGGAAACCTCCATATGGCCATGATTTATGAAGGAAACGAACGGCCATGTGAGGATTTGCTGGTTTTCGACCGTGATGTGGACCCTGCACGGTTGAGGGTGAAGGGTCTTGGGGCTGTCAACCACGGCTAAGAGTGTAGATCGTACTGGGGACGCGAAGACTGCTCAATGAACTGCCGCTCGTTGGTCAGAGTCCACTTAACAAGAAACTGGGCATGGTACCTGGTACATGTGACCTATATATACACCAACAATAACCCCATAGAACCCCACAGGATGAGCCCCAAGCCCAGACCCCACCCGATTCCGGCCTGCCTCCAACACAGTCTCATTCTGAGGAGGCAGCTGGGCCTTCAAAGGCTTTTCAGGATGATTCCGCGGGTTCTCAAAATGCAGGCCTTGAGGCACACATGCGCATATGTAGGGACTAGAGGGACTGTGACGTCCCTGTAACTTGGAGAAACGCCTCAAAGCCTCAACAAGCCTTATATGACGGGGGATTTGGGGGGCCAAATGTTTTGGATGATGCAGAAGGCCGAGTCAACAATTAGAATGAGGGTTGGGTTTTGAATCTATGGTTTCGGGTTTGCGGACCCCGCAGACCTGATGCATTAAACCCTTAACCCCTAAAACCCTGAACCCCTAAATCCCTAGACCCCTACATCCCTAAACCCCTAAAACCCCTCAGCCCCTAAACCCCTAAAAGCCCTCAACCCTGAACCCCTAAAAGCCCTCAACCCTAAACCCCTAAAATCCCTAAACCCTAAACCCATAATGAGACTACTGTAAGGATCCATTCCTTCATTAAAATTATAAAAGCCTATAACATATTTCCTGGTGAGATAGGTAATTTGTTCTTTACCTGGGCTTGAGCAGCAGGACATTCAGCTATGACAGCATACCGGACACGGCTTAAGTTTCAGGGATCTGTTTTGGAACAGTCGGAAGCAACCTAAGTATGAGGGATGCCGTGGTAACGGGCGATGTTGACACTTCCATGTCTCTCATGTAACCAAAACTTACTAGTGAATGGTAAGCGATGCAGGAATGGAACGCAGAAATGCGTATTGGGTAAAATATATAAGGACTACTATCAGATGCCTGCCCACGTAAAGCGTACGCTGGAAAATCCCACCTCTCAGGCGAAGTGCAACAATGGAATACCACACGGTTCAGGTTTTGGCCACTCAATGAAACCCGGGTTGAAATGCTTCAAAGTTTCGGTGGCCATCGCAGATAGCACCTCAGTAACAATTAAAGTAGATCAGTTCGGCTTTAATTTTGGGACGCAAAACACCTACTCTCTATGCTGCCTGGCAAATATGCCAGTACGTAAAGGCATCCACCACGCTAAAACCTGATCACACCTGTATGAAAGAAGAGTCTGAACAGCTGCATGAGAAAACCAGAAACCAGGAGAGTGGAAAGACTAGGAGGTAGGCAGTGACTGTGCTGGCGTACGTTTGCAGCAGATATGGGCCTGCAGAGCTTCGGGTTAGGGGCTACATGGCTCGTTCTCAAAATCATGGGCCCCTTTTGGTTATAGCTTATATTACGGCACCTAATTCTTGAGGGGTACCAAAAATGGGACCCTAATTTTGCGAACTACCCTAACCCTATACCCTAAATAGTAGCTTCCATTTTCTTTTCCATTATCCCTAGATAGCCCCTATAAAGCCCTTTGAGAAGGTACCCCCAATTTTGGGACACATGTTTATGACAAACCTCCATGTGTTGGCTCCTCGAACACCTCAGCCTGAGGAGGCTTCTGGGAAACCTTTTTTACCTCAACCCTAAATGGGTAGTTCCCAAAATTAGGGGTATATAGGGGTCTATAGGTACTATTTAGGGATAATGGAAAAGAAAATGGAAGCCACTGTTTAGGGTTTAGTGTTTAGGGTAGTTCCCAAAATTAGGGTCCCATTCTGGTAGCTCTGAACATTAGGTGCCGTAATATTCTCTATAACCAAACGGGGCCCACCAATTTGAGAGCAACCTAAATCCTTGACTTACTTGTGGCTGGTAAGGAATGAGAGAAAGGATCCCTGCAGTAATACCCAATCGTCCCCATATTCCTGAATTCCCTCGTAATCCCCTCCCCCAATACTAACCCCCACAACACACCTAGTATTCAATACCGCCCATTATGGTATATTAGAATATATATGGAATATCTAATATTAGGGGGGTGGGGAGGTTTAATTTTCGTGGGAGTGGATTAAGCCGAGCCACATCCAAACTCCAAACCTCGAAGCGGAACTCCACCCCCAACCCTCAACCTATCTTACCCCTACAAAAGGCCACTATGAGGAGAATGAAAACAGATAAGGAATATATAATGCTTTTTCTTCGAGGAAAACTACCCAGCTGCGAATTCCTTAGTTATCCGAGCTGCTTCATCCCAACTCCAACTTGAAACGACCCCTCCCCTAGCACTACACTACACTACACACGCAATACCTCATACGGGTAAAAGGGTAAAACCTCGTACCACCCTTCCCAAGAATATCCAGCAGTTTAGGGTATCATGATGCTACTATGTTGGGGCTTGCATTAGTACGTACTTGCGCGAGGGGATTGGTTACACGGAGCTCCTAAACCCCAAAGCCCTAAAGCCTCAGCACCCCTATACCCTCTCTTCAAAAGCCATTTCCCGTCAGAAAGCTCCAGCCAAGGTTTGGTCTGACATGGTGGCCACAACCTGACATACACAGTCCAGTTTAAAGGGTCCAGAGGGAGCTGTATTATACAGGACTAGAAAGGGGTTGTATGGGGACTGTTGTCATATGGGGGCTATATATCAGGGTTTTCGATGGGGTTGAACCGGGTATGATTATGGTTCCCTGATACAGTACTAGAACCATGAGGGGAGACTAGAACCTTGCTTTACTTCGAGGAGCGCAATGTCTCCCTTTGAATCCTGGTCATTGCGATGTAGTATGCTGCGGCCATCGAAATATCAATTGCGGCTATGGAATCTTTATGCTTCAATAGCGACATCGAGGGGTACATGAACGTGTTGGGAAATACGAGCTCCGGCTATAGTCAAGCCCTCTTCGCAACTTACCCGAGAACTGCATATGAACCAGAACTCACATTCCCATATGTTTCCGATTGCGGCGCAGAGATGTCGGGCCCCTCAAGGCTTCATTACCCGCGGCCCCATTCACTCGGAGCCAATATGCGGGGGTTTCCGAAAATTAGGGTACGGTTACCCACCATAAGATTGCGGTAGTTGGGGGTCTCTATTGGGGTCCGCCTATGTAGGGAAAGGACCATGTAAGTGCTTACAGTGTGCTGCAACCATAGGTCGACTACAACGGGATGTCGTCAACAAACTTTTAGGCCGCGCTAAATGAGCTATAGTCCTATCCCCCTTTATAACCCTAGGGGTTTGGGTCGCAACTCCTAGTCCTAGTATCCACCTTATGATCCCCTACATAACCCTCCCGTTCAGGGAGTTTAGATTCTTGCTCAAATAAGGTGGTTGCCCAAGCGCCTTACGGGCTTCAAGAACTTCTACTCCAACTCAAGATCCCTTCACTGGGTTGGACCGCAAAACCCTTCGTATATAGGGTCTCCTATTAAATCCATGTGGGAAACTGTGAAATATCCCAGGGGCCTACCCGGTTCATAGCAGTCATTCCGAAAGTCCATGATCTCTTTTTGCGGGATATACGGGGAGGCTAGATTTGGCACCTACCCTTTTGAATTGCTTATCAGATTTGGGGAGTTTGACAAAGTAGGTGTCCAGCATAGACGTCCGAAAATCCCTTCTGAAAGGGCCCGAAAACCCCAGCTCTCCATAGTTGAGAGGGAGGACTGGCGGACTGGCAAGCGAACACAAAAAACATGGGAAATCCGCATGTAAACGCGGAAAAAAGCCCTCCAACCTCTACTTAACATTCAACCAGGAAACTTAAACCCTAAACCTAAAAAAAACTGAAGCGTGTGGATCCGGTACTTTGTGGAGAAGCGCCCCCAGGGCCTCAGGCTTCTCCGCTTCACGAAACGCCTGGAAAAGATCATGGAAATTGAAAACCAGGATGATGGAAAATAACATGAAAACTATTATATGGTAATAGGGTATATAATGTTGGGGTTATATCGGGATAATGGAAAAGAAAATGGAAACTACTGTACACTAAACCCTAAACCCTAAACCCTATAATAGGGGCGACTTTACGACGGCTAGGACTGCTGAATACTGGTGGTTGGCAGGGAATGGAGGAACGGAAAAGAAGATGGAAGCTACTTTGTGGTTTAGAGTTCAGGGTGTAGGGTACACATGGCATTTTGGGATGAAGGAATGGAAGAGCAAATCTTGTTTTGGGTTTGGGGTTTGATTTTGTGTCTTGGCGGTGGGTTTCGGTGTTTAGCTGGTGGAGGCTGTGCGGATCGGGCTTATGGTGTAAGGTCCTTGCGCGGCGTGAAAGGATGCAATTGCTCTTGGGGTCTTTACACGAGGAAGATTCGGAAAATTCAAGGTTGAGACGCAGCTTGGGAACCCCTCGAGGCATGGAAACCCCGCCAAGAATTACCAACTCCCCAATCTAGCGCAGGCCAAAGACGGCCTCACTTCAGCAAGAGGGCTTCATACGGGCAGGGGAGGGCAACATCATCAAGACTATGCTTTTCGTACCTGGTAATTTCCAACTAAGGGCCTTCTCTCTAAATACCCATGTACATTATAGTCCCCCCTAAGTAGATAGAATATGGGGTATATGGGGATCTTAATATAATATACCCAAAACCATATTCTATCTACTTAAGGGGGACTATACCCATCGCAAGATATACAAAACACTTTTGGAGAGCCCACTTCTTGTTACAAGCGTCTTCGTTATTTTGAGCAAGCCTGCTGCGCTAAATTGAAAAGTGAAACCTTGCGGTAGTTGTGGAAGCAGGTTGTATGGTGGAGAGCAACTACTCAAGCTCATGCAATTGCGGGGGCTTGTGTCCAACATCGGGGCCAAAAGTAGACTTGAAAGATCTCTCGAGCATGCAATTTCTCGTAAAGGGCATGGAGAGCGCGTTCACCCAAACAAACCTCTCTTGACCTAGCTCACGAGCTAATGCTGGAACCGTTTTCCTGTTAACAAAAAGCTGGACAATTTCGAAACATTAGGCTAATTGAAGCTCAGTAGAACAAGTATTCAGATTGCCCTGAGGATACAACGGCAACTGCCCACAAGGTTTCTCTGAACAGCTAGCCTGAATGCTAAACCCATTCCACCTACATCTTGAGCTCGGCCGGAGGCTTTCGAATTTGAGGTACAACACGCGCAGTACAAACTGCGTCTGCTACAAAATGCCCTACGCCCTGAACCCAGTCCCTCCTATGTAGTGCCGTTTTGGGTAGCTTCTTACAATCCTCACCACAAAATCATAAAAAGGGAACTACACAGAAGCCCTTGGGTAGAAAAGGCTACCCTAAAGTCTAAACCCTGAACCCTAAACCCTAAACAGTAGGTTCCATTTTTCCATTCTCTGCATATAACCTAACATACTCCCTTATTCCCAAGATATATATATATATATATCTCCTGAACCCTAAAAGCCTCTGGGTAGACCCCAGCCGATATCCCCACCTCCTCGGCCCCGCTGCGCGCAGCAGCCAGCGCTGTGAGCAGAGGGGCCATGTCCGGCCCCAATTGAGGGAGCCTCTTCTGGGTTGCTGTTAAGGAACTTAATCTAAGTTACTAAATCGGGTGTATAATATAGGGTTTAGGGTTTAGGGTTCTGGGGTTTTAGGGTCTTAGGGTTTAGGGGCTATATTATCCCTCTATAATGAAGAATCAAATGGAAAGAACATGGAAAAATGAAATGGAAGGTGGGGGAATGTGGGGATCTAAGGAACTTAATTTAAGTTACTATCATGGGGGAACCATATTAATTACCATATATGCACATCATGGTAGCTTAGTTTAAGTTCCTTGGCAGCAACCCAGTCTTGGGTTACGCCTGTCAATGGTTTCAGGCTTGTACCCTGGCCTTCAAGGATCCTTTCAAGGAATCCCACGAGACCAAACAGGATCCTATGAGCCATAGTCTAAACTCCTTAAAGGGGGGTTATATGGGGGATTATATAGGGAACTACTATAGGGGTTATTAAGGGGGATAGGAGTTTAGATTATAACCCCAATAATCCCCCACATAACCCTATATGTAGCAGTTTCCATTTCATTTTCCATTTTCTTTTCCATTTGATTCTCCATTATTAAAGGGGGATACTAGGAGTTTAGACTATGGCTCATATGAGCAGCGGCTCACGGATTTGGGGTCTACTTGACCCAGAGAAATATTAGTGCTATCAAGGGGATTAAAGGGGGAATTTCTTGGGGTT
>CAJNIZ010021024.1:0-23400 GCA_905231905.1 Symbiodinium pilosum
CCTAGTTTGTGGAAACTCCCTCTACCACTCCTAGTCCCCCTTAAGTAGACAGAAGATGGCTTTGGGTATATTAAATAATATCCCCATATACCCCATATTCTATCTACTTAAGGGGGACTATACCATGTAAAAAAAGACCGTAAGAGTTCCTGTAATGATTTGCGAGGCGCTGCTTGTACACCATCCTTGGATAACCGGCATAGATCCCGCCAAGCTCTTACAAAACCTATAAAAAGTATTTGTGCCTCCTAGAGGCTAGGGCTTCAAGTTGCAGCCCTTCGACTGGATCCATTTTCTTTTCCATTATCCCCATATAGCCCCAATATACACCCTAAACTATTTATATAAGACCTGTATAATATCTATAGTTTGCCAAAGGACTTCTAAGTAACGGGGGACAGCATCGCCAGCATTGAAACTTAAGATTTCGGGGTCTGCTGAGCCATGCCTGCTTCTTCAAATGACTGAATGGGTTTAGGGTTCAAAGTTTGCAGCTGCAAAGACCCTCAAGTGATACCCACAAACTAGAAAACCTCTTTGAAAATCAAGCCTGCGTGGTCCTGATATACTGCAATCTTTTTAATGGGGCCCCTAAACCCTAAATAGTAGTTTCCGTCTTCTTTTCCCTTATCCCCAATTTGGGGAGAGTCCCATGCTGCAAAGGCGCCGGGGTTGCAGAGGGAGATCCTGCTCCCGATGTACCCTCCACCTGAAAATCGGAGGTTTAGGGTTTAGGGGCTTAGGGTTTAGGAGTTTAGGGTTTAGGAGTTCAGGGTTTGGGGCTGAGGCGTTCGGGGCTTAGGGCTTAGAAGTTTAGGGTTTAGGGGCTCAAGCCCCTTTCGTGCTTCAGGGTCGAAGCTAGGGCTCAAATTGAAGCAGCCCGCTGCATGGACAGCTAGGGCTCAACAGTGTAGAGGACAATGAGAAGTGGCAGACATCCCCTGCCTGTCCGGGATCACATGCAAGGTACCTTAGAACAGTTGATTCCTCTGGATGGCGGCGCATATGTGGGGTCAGAAGGTCCTAAAGTTGTTGGGGAATATAGGGAGACCCCACTTCGAGAAATACCCAACCTCAAACACAATCCCGTGTCCACAGAAACATCTTGGTTCATTCGTTGGCTGTAAGGAATTCCCCCAAGCCCTGAAGCTGAACAAGCCTTGTTTACATAAGCTTTGGGTGCCAAACCCCAACGCCAAACTCTGAAACCCAGCCCTCACCCTTGAACTGCACTTGTACATGCTGAAGCCACCCAAACAAATGGATATGCAATATGGAAAATTCGAGGCTCGCAAATTAGGAAGCATCGCAAAGGAATGACCGCCGTGATTCAGAATCAGAATCCAAAGCTTCCAAAAGCCAGAGTGCATGGGGCTCCTATTCGAGGCTCGCAAATTAGGAAGCATCGCAAAGGAATGACCGCCGTGATTCAGAATCAGAATCCAAAGCTTCCAAAAGCCAGAGTGCATGGGGCTCCTCGTGTACGTCGGATTATCATGCAAATCACCAACAGCAGCTCTATGACTGTTAGCAACTCCTTGAACCCTGCGCTGAACCCTAAGCCCCTAAACCCTAAAGCCACTATGAAACCCTAACAGAATCTCTGTTTGTCACTTCCCCAGCCTCTTGTCAAGGAACTTAAGTTCGGCTACTGTAATACGGAGACCCCACTACACACCTTTCATACCCATACCCATATTATGGTAAATTCCTTAGCAGCCACCCAGTACACGTGCAGCCTTGGTCGCAGCCGGGCTAAGGGCTGAAAAACGCCGACTGATGCCTGGACTCACACGGAATGAGATAAGTCAGTACTACCCAGACATTTGCTGGACATGGGTTCCTTTTTAGTTAGGGACTACATGAGGGAGTATGCTAAACTCATGTTGACAGTAGCTCAGATCATGGCTGTGCTTGCTTAGGGTTTTTGGGTTTCATGCCCTGCGTGTTGCTTCTGTTGAAAGGCCTAGCTATAGGTCCTGGCCGAAAACAGCCAAATGTCTCATCCTGGAGCAACTACAAGCTAGATATGGAGGGTTCCGGATCCTATGTATGGAAATCCCCATATGGAAAGCCAAGGAAGCCAACTCGTCTGAGGCGCCTTGACGTGGCTGAAGGCTCCAACGACCAGATGTGCGCACCTGGACTCCAGGCGCCTCGCAGGTTTTTACGGGTAGTTTTCAAAAGAGCTGTCCCGTTTTAAATGCTTTCAAGGTTCGTGGCTATGTGATAGAGGTGGACCCCTTTTGGCCATCATTTTGACGACCCCCTATATGTCATTCGGCTATGTGAGTAGACGTGCTCGGAATAACCATGGCAATGAGCCTGTAGTAAGTAAAAAAAATGAAGATGGGAACAGCTACTTACCGAAGAAGGGCAAATGGCAAAATACAGGGTAGGAAAAGCCATGTGTTTGTTTTAGCCCATGCCTAAAACCTACACCCGCAACCCTCCTCCCTCCTCCGCCATGCCATGAGAATCTTCATCTTGGTGGGGAGCATGGAGGCAATTAACCAGGTAGATTTGCGAATGCGGGATCTAGCGGTTTGGGGTTGGGTTGTTACTGCTACGACTTCCAGGGCACATGGAGGGCTCGAGGGGACGATGGGACCCTTTGGCCAGCATGTGTCCATAATCGGGTCCTATTTTATGGGGTTGACATTACCAAAACCCTATCATACATGTCCATTTCATCCTAATTTACTGTTGCGGTTGGTTCTCCATCGTGCATTAATATCCCTATGTAAGCTATGTGAATGCGACATAACTCTACGTAAATCTTTTACAACCCTGCATAATCCCAATTTAACCAACCGCTATATAGCCCAGCATAATCCCTATCTAGCCTATAATCCCTTATATATATTACATACGCCTAGATGCTCACTCCAAATACGCAAAACCATCATCCTCGCCTTTTCCTCCTGCACCTGGGCCTGAGGTCTCTCAGGCTTTTCGCTGCGGCCCAAGACTGGAGCAAAAGCAACGCCCTCCGGAGACCTCGGACATTTAAAGGCAAAGAGATGCAAAGGAAGTCAACAAAACAAACAAATAGTCTTCATTTAAACATAAACATACATGTGCATTTTTGACATGCGTGATTTTCCAACCTTCCTAGGGTGCGATTTAGAGGTTGTATCATATTGGCTCAGAAACGTCGGGCTTCACCCTCCAAGCCTCTAAGAGTGAAGGGCAGAGGGTAGGAGTTCAACATGGCATCACTCTGCATGCGCCACGTAGTAGGGCTTCAAGCTCAGTTTTGGGGTAAAGGGCTTGAAGTTGGGTTTGGGGTTTCATGGAACTGGAGGTGGGCTGATAGAGGATACCTGATTATGTTAGAACATCGGAACCATGTTTACCAAACAGGCCTAGAGAGCTAATATTGTAGGAATCAGGAGAATCTTTTCCTGTGTATGTATCATGAGGTGGGCTCTAAAGGCTTCAGGGGCTGGGATTCTTAATGATAGAGGAGCCATCATAGTGTGAGTTCTGCAAGTGACTGGTGCTGGAGTACTTGTGGAGCTTGCCTACCGGATTCTAGCGCTATCGTAATCGTCAGGAGCCTGGACATGCATGACGAATTCCTTAACAGCTTTGGACCCCAAACCCTCAAGCCTCAACCGCAAACGGGCATCAAACAAACGTTCCCAAAGGCCATCTGGGGACTTTGAGCGGCTCTGGCGCGGGGAGACCAAGCGGACAGCGGCTTCCTGAAGCACTGTGAGCTGTTTCCAAACTGCGGGCTTCTCTAGATTCGAGCACTTGTTGGGGTCTCGACATATTTTGAAGTGAAGTCGCCGCATGAAGGACACAGTCTACTGGCGTTGCTTGTTCTGCCGGTGCTGGTGGCTGCAGCAGCTGCAAGCTTTGCCCGGTGCTGCTATTGCTACTGCTGGCACCAGCAGCATTGAAGGCTCATTCCCAGGAATAGCGCGGGTTGTTGACAAGCCCAGCCTCATGCAAAATGCATCTCTTCACAACCCTAAGAGCCTCATAAAACCTGTCACCATTGTTTTCTAGAATTCAGCTCCTCTTGATAGGCCCATAATGTCCTGTCATGTTCATTGCAGACCGCAGCCGGACTCCAAGGAAGACTTCTTAGCTTCACAATGAACACTTGAGAGCTTTATGATGAACAACACTTTGGAGTGTACCAGAAACCCTTGTACATCTCTAGGTCCCTATGGGTATCTCAATTTGGAGAAACTAATGCATGACAGGTTTTCCGCACGAACCACCGTCAAGCTTTTCAAAAGGTTGCCTATGGAGCCCATAAGAAGGACCCCCGAATCTCCTTCTAATTCGTGTAGAAATAGCTGTATACGAGCTATATTCTAAACTAGTCTAAGCTCCTAGTATTCCCCTTAATAACCCCTATAATACTCCCCATCATCCCCTTCTTTATGGAGTCAAGTCTTTAGCTCATGTCTGCTTAGGTGTCCCCCATTTTAAGAAACTCCCAGATCCCAGCGTCCCGGAGATTCTCGGGAAGGCTGTGCTGCCGGGAGAGGCGCGGGGAGGAGGACTCCGTGCGGCGGTAGGGCACCGCAGGCCTCCCACAAATGAACTGCACTATTGTTACTAAGAATAATAACAAAAATAATAACATCAGGTAATGAATGATAGGTACTAGTAACAGGTAATAATAGCAATACTAGGTAATACAAGGTAATTGTAGCAATAACAGTAATTCTAAACCAGTCTTGGGGTTGCCTTATGAGGAAGCCTTCTGTTGGGGGATGCCTATCTTCTGGGCCCTTGGTTTTGGAAAGTATTGCAGATGTCATACGGCGTAAAGGAACGTAATTTCTGGGATTTCCGGAGGATCGCAGCATCTATTTTAGTGAGGTTAGGGTTTCTTGCAGGCTTCTCACATAGTCTGCCTTCCAATGGAAGAGCCCTTGGGATCGGAGACTTGTTCAGGGAAGCACCAATATTCTCCTGGAATTATTTGGAAGGCTTTCATACATAGGGGGACCCCGGTAGACCCTAAAATAATATAATACATGTCATGGGAACACACAGAAATGCACCCCTAATTCTGGAAAACGCCTCATTTGGGCGGTTTCCGGGAAGGTCACGGGTCACGATTCAAGACTTGAGCTTGATCAAGCCAGGCTTCCTTCAGGGCTATCTTCAGACAGTGTGTATATACCCCTGAGGGTCCAAGGACCCAAATAATAGGGTTTGAGACCATTCATATTATAGTATTTGGGCCCTAAAACCCCATCATTTGGGTCCTTGGACCCTTAGGGTACGTGTAAAACTTCAATCTGCCGCTTCAAGCTTAAACCCAAATTGAGGATGGGGCCTGCATTCAACACGTGACAGTTTACGGCCACGTATGCTTGGCCAATAGAACCCTAAATCTGAAGGGCCTTGGCTCGCGTTAAGATCATCAGGGCTTAAGATTTGGGATCCTCTGTTTATCATATTATAGCCTTAACACCCACGCACACCCACGTAACTGGGCTTCCAGACATTTCCAAGCAAAACTTGCCTCCAGGGAGACTGGTCCCTGAGCTGCTCGGAAACCGTCCGCACCTTCGACATGGATCCAAAGGCTCTTAGACAGTTGCTGCGAATTTCTCACCATTGCGGAAGCCTACGGACCCTTCAAACATATGGGGATTTTCTCTCTCTCTTTCTTTCTTTCTTTCTTTCTGTCTTTCAGATTTCAGGGCTATAGGGACACCTGATGCGCTCCCCGGGGCGACCTCAGCCTTAAAGGACCAGCATGTGTCGGTTCCCCGCCCCAACCCCCCCCCCACCCGGCTTCTTCCCCCAAGCTCCCAAGTTTCTTCTCCCTCCCCTCGCCGTCCTTCTTGCTGGGTTGTCGCATAACTGTAAAGAACTGTGCTGAAATGCCCGGAAGGATGTTGGGCGCGTTTTCTCTTAAAGTGTGGGGGCATATTCTTGGGGGAGGCGATAAACACTTGATCTTCTCATGGTCACCTCACCCCAAACTCTAAACCCAAACCCTTTCGCACCTCGGGCCGCTCCAGCGTAGCCCCCGAGAGGGAAGTTTTCATCAACGATTTGGGTGACGGCAGCGAACTTTCCTGCGGCTTATACAAGGTGGGGCCTCAAAATAAACTGTATATAAGATAAAGCAAGCCAAGCGAGGCCGCAGGTCAATTACAATCTTTACCAAGATATATGTATGCGAATCCAAGTTAGTTCAGGGGAGGTACGGTACTGCAGAGAGAGAAAAAGAAAAAGAGAGCGAGAGGGGGGAGTACGCAGATGTCATGACAATTTCTGTATAGGCCTCACATATACCCCTAACTTGGTACCCTACTCACTCCCGAACTCCACCGCAAGCACCAGCAAGGGGATGTGTCTAGGATATTCGTATAAAGTTATTGTTCACGGTCTTGTGGCTCTAGAGTTTGGCCCAGGACTTTCAGCATAGGGTGGAGAACTTGAAAAGCAGCGGGGTACATGAGCTTGTATTTGGGTTACGCCTGGGTTGCATAAGGTCCAGAGCTGCTGGTAAAGTTGACATAGCATATATAAAAACGCAACAAGTATCTCTACAACTGACCCAAGTCCAAGGCCAGCCCAGACTATCACCAGATGATCGCCAATTAGTATTCGGTTTAGGGTTCGGGTGCTTCACCCTAAGCCCTGACTCCTAAACCCTAAACCAGGTTCAGGTGTTGAAGGGTACACAGGCCGTTGTCTCAGATATTTGGTGGCCAAGACTGAAGGTTTAAGGCCTAAGGACCCCAAAGGAGCTTAATGCTTCAGAGTTTAGTGTCAAGCTTTACGGAGCCGAAAATGCCCCACATCCCACAGTCTTGCATCATTAGAGCCTCGAGCATTACTGAAGAATAGACCTGACTCCTTATAGCCAACAAATGCCTTGTACAAGATAATACCTTCATAAGACAGGCCTGGCTCAGAGTCTGGAGATCTCCTAGCTGAGATCCCTTGGTAGAACCTGAAAATTCTCCAATCCCTACTGTTAAGTTCCCGAGAGACCCGTCATTGCGTGAAACTCTGCAATTCAAAGCTTGTGCAAGAATTTCTGTTCTTACGCCAACCGCAAAGAATCAGATAATCTCATTGCCCAACACAGCAACAGCCCAAACTCTAAATTTGAAACACTATAACTGAGCTCAAAGCCCTACAAATCCTGCACTTTCGGAGCCCAAGCCCCACATCCGAAACCCTCAGCCCGGAACTTAAACAGTAGCTCAAGCTTCACCCAGGCGGGTTGGTTTCTCCAAGCGAGCGCTCGAGGGCGACTTCTTCACAGTCGGGCTGCTGGGGGTCTGCAGAGACCTGGCAAAGCTCTCGAACAAGCTGAAGGGGCGCCCAAGCACAAAAAAGAGATCACATAGGGAATATACATGAGCAGAAAGATTTAGATCATGCACTGTTCCGTTTATGAGGACTCGGCCCTGAGTGGAACCTTGCAAAAAGAAACGTTGGATAAACTCACAGACCCACTCAAAAGGCTGTGATGTAGGGACCCACCTACTAGTAATATTAAGAACTCCCTCCAATAAAATTAAATGCTTCCAAGAATACACATTACACATTCGGATTCTATTAGTAAGAGATCGGAATTAGTGAAGTGTTCATACGACGTCCTGAAGCTAGTAAAAGGAGCTTGGCAACCCCAACCCTCAAAATAAGGACCCTATTGATAGACATATATATGTATATATATATATCTGTGTGTGTTGCTCTCATTTGTGTATAACGAGGTCCTGATTCTCGGGAGCACGTTCATGAACATTTTCTTGTTCCCTTCTATACACACTTCTGAACTTGCCATATAATGCCAGTTTCCAATTAATGTTCCAGTAATACCCTGAGCCCGAAACCCCATGGAATCCGTTTCTGCCCCTTATGTTATCCCTGTATATCCGTTACCCTCTGTCTATAATCCCTGTATTACCCCACACATCCCCCCTCTATAACCCTATAGAATCCCTATGTAGCCCTGATATATATATATGTATATATGTTTATATGTAAATATAACCCCTCCATAACCCTGTATAATCCCTATACAGCCCTATAGATAACGCCTCTATAATCCCCAAATAATGCACATATATCATATAATCACATATATATAAAATTATGTGTATATATATATAGGTATACACATATATACAATAACTCCATAGCCCCATACAATCCCTGCATAGCCCTCTATATTATCCTCTATGACCTTTTAGGTCTAGGCAGGCACCTGCTCTTCTGAAGAGGAGACCTTACTTGCCGAGGCTGACAGGGCTCATCCGCCGAGATCTTCTGCTTTCGCGCCTCCACCCGGGGCTTTCGTGCGGTGTGGTGGGTTCTAATCTCTCTCTCTCTCCCCCTCTCTCTCTCTACACACATATGTTCATACATATATATCTGTAAAGGTATACATAAATTCACAGATGTACGTAGATACGTACATACACACGCATATACATGTACGTGAATGAACGAATAAATAGATAGATAGATAGATAGATAGGTAGATTGCTAGATAGATACATAGATAGATAGATAAGTGAATAAACAAGAAACACAACCAGGAAATACATTAACAAGATATGTATACATATATAAATATATACATCTCAAGTCACAAAAGGGGGGTGCCATGGCTGCCTGTAGACATGCAACTTGTAGGGGCAGCTCAGCCTACAATTAGGTTTACGCTTCCTATAGTTCTGCTTTGCGAGGTTTGTGACAGCAATATGCGCTGTAGCATGAGAGCACCAAGCAAGCTATTAGCAGTGAAGCTGCAGGTTGCGACAAATGGTGACGATTGGCTTTGTACAGTTCTCATTTCACCCCGTTTAGACAGCAAGTTCAAGCTTGCTATTGAGTTAAGTTACCCTCAGCACTGTCGAAGTCCTGGATTTACCCGTTCTCGGATTTGGGCGTTGTGCGAAAATGAACACGCCCCAACAAAGAAATACCCCATATGAGAGGATCACCATTACACAGCAAAAAGGGCCTCACCGTTTCCAACCCCTGCCCCCAAAATGTGGCACAGCTTTCGGACGCAAATGCAACCACCTGCCTCAAGCCTGGAAACGACAAAGTAGTGTGTGTTGCAGCGTATCCATACAACAATCTGAGGGAATGATGTTCAACATTCGTCAGGCTTCAAACTGAGCACCTCAAGTTTCGAGACCACCATTGTGAGAACATCAGGCCTGCGCAGCAACCCAAGCAAAATCTCTCCCTGCCTGCGCCCTGTTTGCTGCATTGCTGGGGCCGGCATAAGGCGGTGCCTTCCAAAGCATGTAGCTGGCTAGACTCCATATATAACCCAAAGTGGTTTCCATTTTCTTTTCCATTATCTCAATATAACCCCAACATTACCCCATATCCCTAGTTAGAGGGCAGACTAGGAGGGGTGTTCTGGGCCTGCTGCTGATATGGGAGACTGGGGTTCATCCACCTCCGCCTCAAGTAGCAGACATAGAGGCTCTGGGCTTCCCAATTTTCAACTTCCATTTTGAGTAGAGCTTGATAATGGAAAAGAAGCTGGAAACTATAGGGCTTATACGATTTCTATTAGTTATATAGGGGTTATGATATAGGATTTGGATGCGTAGGGCTGAGGCTGGAAATCTAGGCGTGGGATCGTTTTCATGCGTACCATTGTTTACGGAGGAGTTTACGTGGAACAGGCTTTGTGGTAGGGAGAAGAGGTCATGCTTTATCGTCGATAGCGCTGCAAGTAAACTGGGCCACTCAGGGTTGTGATTGTGATGCCGGGAGTGCATACAAACTGGGAAGTCCCTTCTGGGAGTCCCAATAGCACGGCTCCCCGTTTTCCAAGAAAAAGGTTTGCATATTCATCGCACGGGGAGTCTCCCAAAATTACTAGGTCCCTATCAAAAGCATGACATCCCACCATTTGGGGGGTATACGGGACCCCTAGTTTGGGCCTGCCTTCGTGGCGAGAACGTGTGCAGGCGACCGGACGCCACCTTGATTGAGACAGTTTGGGAGAAGGGTTCCGGGGTCTAGGGCTTCCATAAGGCTCGGAATGTCGAAGCACAAGACACAAGTCTGTGAGTATGCGTGAATGTTTGGGACCTTGAAAAAAGTTTGGTTAGCCATGCGCTGGCATGGGAGAACCCCTACTATGACACACCAAGTGTCTCTGCGTAGGCAGTCGTGCAGAGATGCGCCGCTCGACATGCGGGTAGCCCGCCATTGCGAGCGCACGGAAGAAGCAGTCAATACGACCTGATCCTTGAACGTGCATTTTGTGAGGAATGCTTCTGCCATGAGGATGGGCTTGCAGGCTGAACTTGCGCAAGTTGAGCCGCAACTTGCGGAAAAAGCAGGGTGCCAGGCAAAATCTGGCAAAGAGTTCTGAACAAATCCTCTTGACAATGTGAAATTCAAACAAAGAAAGGGGTCTCAGAACGGCAACACTTGGTTCAAATAACGTCGACTTGCAGGAGGTCAACATCACCACAGTAGCCTCACGCAGCACGAGAACAGGCCTGTGCCGACAAGGCCCGCGAGTCCATGCCCAGCTCACCATGTGAGCTATAGTCTAAAGTCCTTAAAGGGGGATATATAGGGGATTATATAGGGGACTACTATTGGGCTTATTAAGGGGGATACTAGGAGTTTAGACAATGGTTCATGTCAGTTCTCATGGATGCCATCTTCTCTTTAGAGAAAGTTGAATCTGCTTCCCGCATGCCATGGCAATTCAAACACAACGTTCATTAGAGTAGGAGAATATTCTTGATGCTCGTTTCAGCTGCAGAGCAAGCTGGCGCTTCTAGCTTAAGGGTTACAGTGCTCTTTTGTAACTGGGTCGAGGGAGTATGTCTGGGGAACGCTCCTCCGTCTCATTTCCAGAGGCGCAAAAAAGCTGCCCTGAAGGCTGAGCCGGACGTGCTACTTATGGCAGGCACATTGCGGCAGGGAGCTTCCCAATTCAAAGGCCCGCAACTCCGGAGCTAAAGAAGTTCGGAGGTATCGAGAACGTAGCTCGGAACAAGACACTTTGGACAGGGCGCTGCAAAGACCTAGCTACCTCCCTGCCTAAGCCCTGTCAGCCGGAACCTTCAAGGTCACAGACACCGAAAAAAGCTTTAGACGACAGGTGTGTTCAAACTGTTGACGCTGGGGACATGAGGGACTTGCTGAGAAAGGGTCTGGGTCTGTCTGGAGGGTCCGGGTACAAGCCTTCCACATGCATTTCGCGTATCTTGTGAGGCCCCTTCTTTAGAAGGTCACTTCCCTGGATCTATGACGTGCAATGCATCATGAATGACAGAACCTGTGAACAGTGCAAGACTCCGCTTTCGTAGTTTCTCACTGCCAGCGACTGGAAAGCCACTAAAGATTATCACTCTCTTGCCAAAACTGCAAACATAGCTCCACTATAGCAAAGAAGCCTGATCCTGCCCCTTCTAAACATGTCAGAGGGACATCCTCAGCAGTCTGCAGTAGACTGTCATTCAAGGATGTACCAAAGCTGACCTCGGCAGAAGCTCTATGCCAGCTTTGCTCTTTCTTTTCAGAAAGTGGACGGCCCCTGGCCCCATTGGGGGACAAAGCTCCTAATTACACCCGAAGCCTGAACACCAGAAGCTCCAGGTCATTCCCAACCAAGATGCTGCCCTACAATTAGGGGTTTCCTAAAATTAGGGGTACCATTTTGGGGGTCCCCTATAATAAGGACCATAGCATTCTAGAGTCTATGTTGGGGTGCCCTTATTTTGGGAAACTACCAATTCGGCTCATGTACTCTCAAACTGAGGAATGCAGAAGCCCCTGCGTGAAACAGGAGCACTACCCTCGCTGAAACAGATTTACGTTGCCGATGCAAAGGATTTAAACAAGGGTCCTGTGAACGCTCGCTTTACCAACGAAGCGGCCCTCGAAAGAGTTTTATCGGAAAATCACTCTCTACACTTATCTCCGGTCTGTTGACATGGAACCACGTAGAACAGCTTCTGCTGCTGTTAGGAAGGTGCCAGGGCCTACAGCCCGCAACAGTCAAGAGCTGAGCCAATGGCATCCAGGCCCTCAAAGCTTCGCCCCGACACCTTCCCGGGAGATGGCCCCCCTTGTGCTGAGTAGAGATTGCGTAATGGATTCCAGGGATCATTTGGGGAATTTTTTAGGGGCTGCTATAGCGACGATTTCCTTCATTCCCTCCTGGGCACGAAGGAGGGTTTAGGGTCTAGGCGAGTCGTACAGTGGCTCTTGGCTTCGGTTCTGGCTTTGCACACAGCGGTCATCCTTGCATAACCAGTAACACAATTCTGATTGGGTGAAAAGCTGCAATTGGGTGTCACATTTGTAGCATCCTTGAGAGCGCGCCACAGTGAGACTTACAAGATCCTAGGTAGTAGGAACTTAAACTGCAAATAGGGCAGCTGGAGTCATAGCTGGCTCCAAGCCTACTCAAAACACCGACAGCCCTACCTGTAGGTAACAAAGCAAGCTTTAGAGGCTTCTGTAACAAGAAGTCCGCTCAGCAGTGGATGGACCAATGCAACTTGCTTTACTTGCCTCTTGTTAGCAGGGAAGGGAAGCAGAATGAGGATGGGTTGCTATGTTTTCTTATGTGATCATAAGGTGTGGCATGCCTAGCCGTACTTCTTCCAGAATTACCAAGTCCAGTCTGCGACTACTTGGAAAGGTACCCAGGCATGTCCCCTAAATCCTAAACCCTCCTTAATCCTGGCCCCTACCCTCAATCCGCACCGAAGCCTGCCCCCAGTCCCCAATTCCCATGAATGCGTCTACGGTAGAAGCAAAAGTGTGTACCAAAATCATGGTTCCCCACACCATGCTCATGTGAGGAAGAGGGGATTGTTATCTAGTTGAATATTGAAAATCTATGTGATCCTTGCTAGAGCCCCCGGTATCAATGAAACAAGTTCCATTTCATGTTCTCTGCCATTGGGGAAGATCCCTATAAGCCTTCAACCCCATATAGACCCTCATGTAATCCCATCTAGGCCCGACAGAAGGCCTCGCAGAGGGCACGCCCCCTAGCGACAGCGTTCTGCACAGCATCGGCCCCCGCCTTCACGCATCCACGAACCGCGTTGGGAAGAATCTCTCCAAGAGAGTCCGTATAGGTATATAGTGAGGGTTTTGGATTTAGGAAACTAGGTTCTCCATATGACTAATTTGGGCTTGAAGTATATACCATATGGCTACATCAATCAAAGACCATTTATAACAGGCAAACGGGGAGGGACTTTGTAGCCAGAGATGGTATGAAGCTTTATGGTTACGGGCTTCAGAATCTGCTTGAACTTGGATTCTTGGGTTTCAGGACTTCGGTATGCTCTCAGATTTCAAGCTCCATGAAGAAGGCCAGTGAAAGATTATCAGACGCTGCGTAGCCGAGTCGGTCATGAACCCCACAAGGCCTGATCCCCGAACACTTTGACGCCCCAAAACCTTGCATGATCTCTGTGCATACACCAGAAATGTCCGGCCTGTGCTGCGCGAACCCAGTCAGCAAGCCTGGTTGCGTTCCAACATCTATTTACCACTGAGATTGCAGCTGAGGGCGTCCGACCATGAAACATGTCTCAACGACCTGTTGACAGAAGAAGTGAACATCGAAACAGCTCGGAATCCAGGTGACTGTGTCATCATGGCAGACAGAACCCCGGCACTCCTAGAACACATGATCTGTTTTGGGGTGTCCTGCCCAGGTAGTGGGGGCACCAATGACTTCACTGCTACAATATCCCCTAGCTCACCCTGCCTGCAAACACTAAGCTGTGAGCGCGAGCTGCAGACCAGGACCCCATGCCGCAAAAATCCGCCCTGAAATCCTAAGCTCCAAATCCAATACCCTAATTTCAACCCCAAAGCCTTGATTAGCGCGCAACCCAGCCCTTCAAATTCATCACTCCCAAATCCGCACCCAACTCCTTGAGGCCCTCAACCCTGCATCACAAGCAGTCCCGTTCTCAATCCTTCTCTTCATGCCAACCCTTTCCGCGTAAACATGTACATGTTGTCTCACATATGAAGAACGTGTATGACAATATGTATGTAACTTTAAGGGTCCAAGGACCCAAATGATGGGGTTTTAGGGCCAATACTCGAATATAAATGGTATTTGGGCCCTAAAACCCTATTCTTTGGGTCCTTGGACCCTTAGGGTATATAACATAACACATAAGGTCAAGCCCCTGCAGTGGATTGGCACTTGGGCCATCCGAGCCATCCATTCTGCTTACTGGCCGTTGGTAGAGAATGTAGGAAGGCATCAGTAGATGAATCCCCTCAAATCTCTAGTAGTTTGTTCTTTGCCAATGTTCTTCCCCTGCTCTAAATGCTAAACTGGCCATATTCATATCTATAATCATAAACATATATAGACACATACATACACGCTCGTATTTTATATACACAATTCCTTCATGCTCTCGGCTCCAGGCGCGCCCGCCACCAGGGCTTCGGCCTCTGGCCGAGCGATCTTCGTGGCTCCCAGTGATTTGAGCTCCTCCCAGGATGTAGGTTTTGAGGTATATAGCACTTACCAATAAAAGGAGGCCCTAGTGATGCTAGGGATTTTATAGGGATTATGGGGCCCCTACCAGGCAGGGATATAGAGGAGATTACAGAGAAATATCCATCAGAGGCTTAAGGCTTGCAATTTAGGGTTTACTGGGGTTGTAGGTTACACGCTGCCAGATACGCTTGCCAATGTAAAACCTAAGCTATCCCGCAATACCGGCATCAAGACTGCTAGACCTGTACTACCCGATCGTGCTGTATCCTTGAGCAGTAAGCAATTATGGAATCCATTTCTACTATAGGGCCCATCTGTGCGTGCTTCAGAAGCGGCGAACAACACGGCAGCGTTTGACCACCGAATCATGTCCTTCTGCAAACTACATACTACCGCGTGCACCACTACCCGAAACCTCAAGCCCCAGAACCTGCACCGGCAAGACAAAGTAAGCAGGATGATCTCTCAACTCTCTTCAAATCAGATATCTTGTTCGAACAGCCGCTACTTTCCTAGAAGAACACTTAAACTTAAGCGGCCCCACTGGGGCCCTAAATGCTCCAAGCCCTGAGATAGCAAGACCCTCCAAAGGTTGATACTCATTTTTGCGGTTACATTGGACATCTCTGAGCCGGGGCACGGAGCGGAGTTCATCTGCTGTGTTGAGGCTGCGTTGCTGACGGCGTGCGAACTCCTGGTACTTCCGAGAATCACTTGCAAGTATCCGTGGTCAAATACATGCCATTAAAACCGAAACGCTGGATACTCGCTGCCCCGACGAGGTACTTTATGAGCACGAAGCAGCGCATGAACCTCTGACAGGCTCAAACGCCTTCCAACGCCATAGGACGCTAGCCCCTGTACCCTACACCCTATCCTGAAGATGCATTGCTCGCTGCATGCCTACTTAGAGCAGGTCCATCTGAATGAATTGAGCTGGTTGAAGGTAATGGCTACAAAAGTACGAAGATTCAACAGCGGGCAATGTATGCAACCCAGAGCTACAAATGTGCAGTGCACGAAGCTGCAAATAGGCCAGTCCTCCATCCTTCTTTCACACCTGGGCGGCACCATGAGGCACCAGCCGTGTGAACGACAAGCGCTACGCTTTCACATGGCATTTTTGAAGCTGCACTTCAACTCCTAGTGTCCGTCAACGATTTCAGCTACACGTCAGGTAGGTGTAAATTAACAAGCAACGCCGCTGTTAGGGTAAGACTTCTAGGAAAGAAGCAGGTCATGCTTGAGGACAGTTCTCATAAACAGCTCTTGCTTTTCCATACGCCCCTTCTGCGCTTTCCGTGTCCATTTGCCGACATGTCGCCGGCCTCTGCGCCCCATGCATCAGATGAAGACAAGAGGTTCAAGTTTGTGCTGACATGCTCTAGGTCCTGTTGTTGGCAATGTCAACAAAACAAAATTCCCAAGCAGACTTTACGACTGCACCGGGCACAATCTGGAGTTCGGGCACGGCAAGTCGAAGCCCCTTAGAGGCTTTGGAGGTGTAAGGGTGTGGGAGGACGGGGAGGGGTAAGGGGCCCTACTCTTCAAGGACTGAGTAGAGCAATCCTTGTTCATGTAAAGCTCCCTGACCACAATCTTCCCGACCCCAGGCGGAGGGTAGGACAGCGGGTGAGACGTCAGGTTGCGCAGGCTGAGAAGGATCACGTCTGAAATGTAGCTAAGCTTTCTAAGTAGGAATGTATGAGATTTTCTGTTGAAATGGGGACCCGCAAATGCACACCGCCAGGGCGTAACGTTCTGAAAAGGTAAGTGTCCAGAGATTGCAAACACGAAGGCAACTTCTAGAAGCTATAATGTTTTTTAGGACCGGCATGAACAATCTTCTCAAGAGCAACCAGGCTTTCTGAGTGGTGGTGCTGCGGCAATGGTTGCCGGGGAGAGAAAACCTTCCACATCACAAGTCAGCGGATGTCACGGTGAATGACCTGCTCCAAGGCTCTGTTCGAGATCGTATAAAAACTACTATAGTATAAATAAGGGTTCTATAGGGATAATGGAAAATGAAATGGAAACCCCTATATAGTATATAGGGGTTATGTAGGGATAATGGAAAAAGGGATTAATTCTGGGCATTTCTCAAAACAGCTGTTTGAGGAGCTTCGGGTTTCAACAACTCCCGTAAGCAACCTGCGGTGAACCTGTGGTGGCAACTGGCAAGAACAAATAGACCCCTTAAGTAGATAGAAGATAGGGGCTATCATTGGGGTTATATGGGGATCATGAAAAAGAAAATGGAAATTACTATGTTATAATAGGGTAAATATTGAAGGCTAGGGCAAACATGATAGCCGTCAGGATGATGTACCGCAAGCAAAAAAAATGTCGCTAAATAGCTGCTCTACGCTAGCCGTCAGCCAGTTCGATCTCAAGAATTCAGGAGATAATGTAGATCCATGATTAATACCCCCCCTCTACTTAATAGGGATTATAATCGGGATCCTAATACTAAGGCCCCCCGGTGGGAGCCGGGCGATGAATTTCTGTTATTTACTGGGCAAGGTTTGGAGTTTAGCTCATCGCTTTCTCTAGGGTTTACGGTAGCGGGTCCTTTGCGAATAAGACAGGCAAGTGGAATCTGCCAAGCTATCATAAAAATCGCCCGGGCTACCGCAATCATGTGGGCGTTTTCTCCGAGTTCACGTACCCAGAGAACTTCTTTTTGGCGGGGGGTGTATGGCTGTTATGATTGATGAGATTATCGGATCACTCGAGCTGAAGCCTCTAGAACACGCATCCCAGCGCACTCTTACTGGGAAAGTGGAGAGACTGCCTCTCCGAGAGTCCCCTAACCCCCCCGCCCCGCGTAGTGTTTCTATACATATGCACAGGAATCCTTCCTTCAGTCCCACGGCGAGCCCTGATCGCCTCGGTTGTGGCTCCCGAGAATCTTGGACGGTTAAGACCGTCGCGCCAAATGTCAGTAGACAAGCTGTTCCTTAACTGCAGCACGTGATGACTTCAGTTCATAGACTTGGATGGTAGTCTGTGGGGGTTCGCGTTGCGGTGTGTGTGGAATTCCACAGATTCGTGCTTGCACTTCTCCTCCAGAGATCCGTCACATCCAGCGAACAAGATGTTTTGTCGTGAGTCTAGCAGGGTTTGTTTTTGACAGTCTGGATCTAGGTAGGGCGCAGCTTCGACGGAAGATGCTGAAGTAGTGCTGAACTCATGTGCATGTGTACATCGGCTTCCTAATGGGCACGTGCAGATCTGGGGCGCCGACGCACTTGACAAGGTCAAGTTCAAGCGTTGCTTCGATGTTGCAGCGTCTACATCTGTCCCCTAGGTTCATCTTTAAGTATAGCTTGTTTGAAGTTCTAGATTAACTGATACGCTTGTGTGGCTTACCCATGATCCGAGTCAACCTCGCCACTGAATTTGCAAAATCTTACTTGACTGCATAACAGGACACCGCCAGTAAAGACATTCTCTCCCCACAACATTTTCAAGACTGAAACACGGCTTCAACAAAAAACTGCGCGGCAACAATTGCGCTTCTAATTCCTACCGTCCCACTAGTGGATGCCATCCAAATAAGTCAGCAAAGTGAAGCGTTCCTGAAAAGGGAGGGCACACCACTGCCAGATGAATTTCAGTGGCATCACCGAGTTGGGTGAGTCAAGCTCATCTAACCCGATGGCAGATCTTAATCCTTGGCGCGCCTGCACAGGCTTACTGAAGCCAAGACTTCACCAACTTCAGAATTTCCAAGTCCGAAATGTAGACCCACACAAATTTCTAGCCGACTTGTCATGTGAAAGCTAGCTGCAGCGGAGACTCCGGACATTGTCCACCTGAGGTTGGTCTCAAGAAGCGCCACTATCCAAAAATGTTAGTAGGAGTGATACTTCTTGACCAGCATCAGCCCGCCATAGATCACCAAGAATATCATCACCGTGGTAAACATCATTCTCAGTCGGGACCATTAGCATTCCCCCCCCCCCCACCACCACCATCATCATCAGCGCCATCCCGGTCATCAATTCGACCCAGCGTTGCACAGGCACAGATCTTGATTGTCATCATCCTCATCATCAACATCATCATCAGGGAAGTAGCGGCACCAGCGTCCACATAATGTTCTGTCCATCGTTAGCTGGCTTTCGCAGGCGACAAAGGATTCCTACAGCTCCTTGCTGAACTTTAGGTCTCCGAAGCACAACTGATTGGTTTAGCCATTGACGTGGGGCGTAACAGGAAGCCGAAGAACCGTTGTCTGTATAAAGCAGCAATTTCGATTCCAATGCTTCCTTCATTGCCAGAACCCAGCAGCAATTACGAAGACATGACAAACTTGCATGTCACCGCCAAAAGCTGAGCGCCATACATGGGGGTTTCGCAAAATTCGGGGCACCTTTCTGGGGTCCCCATAATAGGGACTATAGATTGGCATCTGTATGGGTTCCCCTCATTTATGGAAACTACAACATTGCAATGTCCTGTAGATTGGCATCCACTTCGCTTGGGTGCCCTTGGCATGTCCTTAAGCCCAATCCTGTGGCTCCACCCGTAAGCCCAGCAAACACATTGCAAATCAGAACCCGGCAAGGCAAGCAATACAAGGCATGATCAGGACATCCGCCAAAGAAAGCGCTCACCCGGCCCCAATCCATACTGCGAATTACAAGGTGCCTCAGGAAGGAGGAGCTGCCTTCGAAGGTATGCCTGCTTCATGGGTTAAGGCTCTTTCAAGGCTCTGGCGTAAGGATGTAGGATTGTCCCCTAGCACGAAATGTTTAAGGGTTTACGACTTTTAAGTGTGTTCAAGCAAAACAAATGCGATATCATCCATGTTGGTTGGGTACTTTCTTGAGGAGCGTATAATGCGGATTTCAGCTACTGTTGCTGATTACGAAAGCAGAGGGTGTTGCGACAACAAGCACAGAGCAGTACCGATAATGAGCTATGATCATCTTTGCAACGATTTCCTGCGGCCAAAGTTTAGAGTTCATGGATTCAGGTGATCTGGGTCCCTACTGGGCGTGTGAAGCTCAGTCGTAAATTGACGTAGAAATCTTGATCCCCATGTCCCTGACAACCACGAATCACATTTCCAATGGCTTTGAAACTCATCAAGGCATGTTCTATGAACCCCTTGTGAGGACTGGGAACACAAGTCAACAAAAGCACTGCGCGGAGCCTAAGAGGAAGCTGCTATGTGCGTGCGTGGAAGCAGCCCTACACATGTTTTTTCCACTCACCAAAGCTGACATGAAACTCCTACCTCCTTGCTGGTGTTTAAGAGAGACGGGGGAAATGAATATAACTAGGGATCACTATGGGGATAGTTGTGGGGAATGTATAGGGATTAGTATTCCACTCCCCCCCCCAATCTCCCACAAGCACCAATAAGTCTCACGTGAGCTCTGCTGGGCTGAAAAGATCATGCCTTGGAGGTTGTTGCTGAGTTCCGCATCTCCGCCTCAAGAAGTAAGACCATATTTGGTAGCTTAACTAAATAGGGGGGCCGCAATATAGACCCCCAAATACTATATGAAAGAGACACCCAATACGGTACCCCAAAAAAAATTGGAAACCCATTTGCGTTGAAGAATGGAATAGAAACAGAACCGACTATACCGCAGAACTAAGAAGAAAATAACACATAGAAAGTAGCATGGAATCCAACATGTGATGCAACATGTGGAACTGCTGCCGTAGCTGTTGAACTCATCGGCGCTGACTGACCAAGTGCATCTGCAGACAAGTGGCAGGCCGATACTTCTCCTTGCAAAGCAGTCCAGCGTTAAGGAGATAACATTCTGCCCATGGCGCAAAGTATGACAGTGGCCTTTTTTGGTCTGAACCGCCTGAGCCCGCCGTTGCCTCTGACTCTCGCGACAATACAACACCCCAGGCTGCGCTCCATCTCCCCCAGCAGCCGCAGGCCCTGGCCACTGAAGAGCCCCGGCGCACGCACGAAGGTCTTGGAGAGCGCCTGCAGACAGGTCAATGGCAGAAACTAATATTCTGGAGCGTAGCGTGGCAGCTTCCAATTTGATGAGCCTTGTACCCGAGAGGGTTCATCTATCTTTTCAAGGAGAGCAGCGAATGTGACACTCCATCTCTTTCGATCAACAAGTGCTGCAGAAGCACGACGCCATGCGTGTCTATATAGAAGCTCATGCCCCACCTCGCACCTGAAACTCAAATATGCAGGCGCCTTGTGCGAAGAGTAGCAGGACCTGGGCAGCAGCCGTGCTTGCACATCCTCTGTAATGCCAGCTTGTGAGAGGACGAAGCCATTCATGTTGGATGGGAGGGGGATTATGCACTTCCTGAAGATGAGCTTCCCAATTGTAGCAGCAATCCTTCCAGAAATAGAAATCTAGGGACCCATCCCTACCACGCATACCAGTCTCCCAAGAACATCTTCAACCGCCGAGTCACTGAGGGAAAAGGCGCAGAAGCGCCTTTGGGAACATTCCAGCTCACCGCTTTTCGAAACCCGCAAACCACTTAAGTTCTCATTAGCCTTCACGTCCCCCTCATCAGCCAGGGTACTTCCAGAACGGACACATTCCTAATTAATGCCGAAGCTCACCGGGATACCCTTAAAAATTCTACCGTCATACATACCATTACTTTGACTCAACCATCCGCCAGCAAGCCAGGGAACGGGATGAGGTAGCCAGGTCCACCCGTGTCCAGGGACGGCATGGACCGCGAAGACGAAAGGGCTGCGCAAAATTCAGGATCCGGGACTTGAAGGTTTCGGTGCTTATCCTGTAGTCCCCTTAAATCTACAATACAAAACATAAGGAGACCGCAGTATTGGGGTCCAGGGCTGGTCTTTGCTTGTTTGGGATTTTATGGGCTGAAGATGCCATCCGCCCTATACGATCTCTCCAGCATGTGCAAAAAGGACTTCAGGATTGTCTGTCGGACGGCTTGACTGATCACTCAGTTGTGGGCTCAGGGACGTCCAGCGAATGAATAAAGGTTTGAGGGGGCAGGCCTGCTTAACTGTGGATGAAGTCAAGGATGCAGGCCTCATGGATAACAAGCGAAAACAGAAGCACAAGCATGGACCCTCACCCTACCTTGCATCTCAAGCCATGGACCCCTAAACCCTAAACCCACACCCGAACTTACAACCAACATGCCAGGAAAGGCTTTCTGGGAAGTGCTCTTCTGGGCTTCGACTTTGGGAACGCTTTTGAAAACCCGTGTTGCTTAACCCTAGAGCTCCAACCCATAGCCTGTCCCATGAGGTTCAATAATGATTACAAGAGTCAACAGTGAGCTGCGGAAGAGAAGCTCTTTTCTGCAAAGTTTGAGAGCACAACAACAAGCCTGGCTGACAGGACCAGCTTTTTGCCATAGCTCAGCATGCATCTTTTGCCAACCCAATCCACTCCAATCCAAATCTGCAGGCTGAATTTGGAGCCATGCTAGCAACCTGCTTCTTGACCGTGAGCACTGTAGTAGTATGCCAGTATAAGTAGTCCCTTCCTTTCAATAATTATGAAAATCCCACCAAACAGGCAACATAGGCGATCTTGAGGTCCTGAAACCCCAAGGCAAAGACAAGAAACGAGAGATGAGCCTCACATGTGAATACCCCGATGCCCGTAACTTTCCACATATTGCTCGAGTCTGCTGGGCATAACAAGCAAAATCCGGAACATCTGTTCAGGACACCTTTACATACTGAAGCTCAGCCCACAGCTACCTACCACCACATAATCCTGTTTAGGTTACTTCTGACCCTACAGACAACACTTTGATACCCGAGTCGGGTGCCTGGTGGCTGCTTCATGGCCCCCAAGTGCAGGAGGACTCGAACCACAAAGAGCTCGCTGCAATGGTGGGGATTTCCCCAGGCGAGGGGCACTCTTAAAAGGGTCATGTGGGGTTATTAAGGGTACGTATTTAGGAGTATATAGGGATATATCTTGCTTAAGGTTTCCCAAAATTAGGGGTACCTGTTGGGGGCCCCCTATAATAAGGATTATAGTAGTTGGGGATCTAGATTGGGGTCCCCCCCCCTTTCTAGAAACTACCGTGGTGACCAAAATCAACATTGCGGCTTTCCGGAAATTAGGGGTCCCCTTTAATTTCAGGATTTCCCAATAAAACGATGAAAAACTTACGCGTCTCATGACTATTTAGCTTGGAAGCTACCAAATAGGCTGCTTATCATATCAGAGAGTTACAGGCTTCGTAAGGTGTAAGGATTGCGCGCGGTCTATGGTCTGATGTACAAGACCCAAAGTTCATGTAGCTGTATATACTCGGGGACCCAAAGCAATGGTACGGGAATCCTCCGGGCGCTAAGTATATAAAATATTCTTACATGAGCTAGAGTTTAAGCCCTAGACGCTAACAAAGCTGCTTGAGAGTAGCTCACCTAGACCTTTTGAAAATCAGGGAGCTTCAGGTCAGAAAGGTTTCTGGCGAAGGTTCATCTTTGACCAGGACCAAAACAGGGGACACCCTATCATACCCATATTAACCCAATATCCCACTGTTAGGGTACCCTTAATTTGGGGCCCTAAACCCAAAACCCAACACCAAAACAGGGGATAAGCATTTTTCCAGGCCCGTGGCTCTCGTAAGCGGTCCCTAACGTCCGACAGGGCCGCCTGGTTCGCCGGTTTCCAAGTCCCTAGAGTTCGGGACTGGAGGATTAGAGCAGCATTGAGTGTAGATGTATGTATGTGTATATATAGATATGTCTATATGAGGGGCTGTCCAGAACATGATCCCCTTCGGGCACCCAAAATAGTTGGGGGTGAAATGTACTAGGCACCCAAAAAATCAACTCTCAGGATACATGCATACATACATACATACATACATACATACACACATACATACATACATACATACATACACACACACACATACATACATACATACATACATACATGCATTCATACATA
>CAJNIZ010021024.1:26819-44482 GCA_905231905.1 Symbiodinium pilosum
AAAACACAGGCCTGTATTCCGACGCACTCTCTAAAGTTTAGGGTTTACCTGGACGCGAAAAGTAGGTGAAATAATGGCCCAAAACACCTAAATATAGCCCCAAAGGCCATTATTCTACATACTTTTGGGGTGTAGGTAGGTTTAGGGTTCCATAACCCGTGCTGAGGCTTCGTGCTCTGGATTTCCAAGCTCTGGGTCGCAAAAGGATATCCAGGGGCTCTTCTAACAAGTCTAGGGCCTTTAGGAGGGACCCTTAATAGGGACCCTTGTAGCTTCTGGGGCTTAATATGGAGAGTACATAGGGATATAGGGGTTATATGATGACTATATAAGGGTTATATATGGTAGTGGGATTAAGAGTCCCTATTAGGGGTCCCTCCTAAAGTCCCTAGAGAGGAGGTGCTGTAGCGGTGTAGGGTTTTTCTTGCCGCTTGCATAGCCATACAGCAGCGTGTAAAAGAGTTTAGGGTATAGGGTTTAGGTTTAGGGCCCAAATATTCAGGCGGGGGCTTAGGGATACTTACCAATATTCGGGTTCCTTCCAGATTCCTTGTATAAATATGGAGAAGATCCAGGACCTACTTGAAGGCTCATAGGACAAAGTGGCTATTTATATCCAAACTTGGGACCTATAAAACCCAAGCCAAACAAACCTGAAGCCTTAAAAGCATACGACTAAAAGTCGTAGAGTTCGAGATGCTCAATGACAACGCTCATCGCTGCTAAAGTGCATGGTTCTTTACAGTTCGCAAGTGCAAGCCCTGAACTGAGAAAATTACAGTGGCACCCCTGTCCCCTTCGATGAAGCAATGGCGTCTTGAACACATGTGCAAAGCTTGTAGCGCATAAGAACCTCAAAGCAACAGCACCTACCGCGTACGAGCTAGGGACCTATGGGTCCATTTGATGCTTTGAGAAAAATTCTGAAGGGCCAACTCTTGAAGTTTCGAATAAAATGCTTTCACATATTGAAGCGCTTGGGCCAACAATCAACCCCCGACCTGTCCAGCAATAACCAAGACCAAAAACATATGAGTCCAAATACAGCGCAAACCTGGTTTTCAAAACCTCGAACGACAGTCACGCTTCATAAGGTTTGCATGAAATTCATTCAGGCTCTGTCACGCCTGTAAATCGATAGGTCTCATCGAGTGAAACTTCAAAGATGTGCGACTGTGGAGCACACCCTGTCAACATCAAGGTCTCTCCTGTATGCCCCTTAACGATGGGCACGTTTCAGTTGCCAGACCTGGGAAAAGCTACAGGGCCTAAACTCGTACATGGTACCCGTACAGAAGTCATGTTGACAAACGCCCTGTGCTAGAAAGCCCCTGCAGACCTCGCATAGAGTTCGCATTCAATATCATTCCTCAAATGGGCGTTTGTCCAAATTACCTTGTGGGAACCACCAACGGACCACGCTTTAGTGGTAACCCCAAACAAAAACAGACATTATACTGTCCAGGGTAAGCCCTCATGATGGCCAGGGACTTGGAGCTGATGTCATTTCGTTTTTGACGAGAACCAGCGCCGAGCTCTCGAGAAGAAGCCCTGTCCACTTGGCCTCTCACGGGTAGTCGGATTTTAGGTGCTTTACCGCAAAGCCGTGTTAGGCTTTGGGTCCCTGATGGGCTGTGGCTTGAACGTTTAGGGGTTCCAGGGTTTATGGTTACAGAGTGGGCAGGAGCAAGCTGCTCAACCTGCCCCATCATCCTTGAGAGCCCAAACAACCTCAAGAACTTACGCAGTCAGGAGTTTCCCTACCACACATCAAGCGCGACCATAGCAAAAGTAATTTCAGACTAAGAATCGCGCCACAATTTGCAGGTGACATGTCAGGACGCTGTCAATATTTTGTTGAGGCTTGTGCAACGTCGGTGTCGGTATTAAGGGTAGGAATGAAGGCAATGTTGAGTAGCACCCCGGAATCATAGCGGCGGCGTAAAGAGCTGTATGGGGCAGACACACATCAAGCGCCCCAGTTCATCTTTGTTTCTACATTGTGGGGAGGAGAGGTTTGACATTCTGAGGCCAAACTCTTCCGTCCATGCCTTGTCCGTGGTTCGTCAGGGAACTCTTCCTCGCCCCGCAGCTCATCGTCCTCGCCGAGCGGATCCTCTTCGGGTGGGTTCTGTGAGAGCGTCACCCATCGCAAGCCAGCCCTGCCCTCGTTGCATGCTCCGGCTTCGAAGGGAAGCTCCAACTTGACCTCGTTTTTTGCAGCCATTTCTTGACAAAATTCTCCAAGCAAGCGTGTAGGCTTCTCCTCTCTGAAGTTGCCTTTGCGCTCGCATCCTGACACTGAGAGAACCAGTTGCGATCCACGCCCTGCAGCAACAGTTCCATCATAATCGTGGTCAAAGGCTGCCCCCTCCTCGTAGGGATCCCAGTCTGGGCCCCTAATCAAGGAGGTTATCTCCGTCTCTTGCACCTTGATGCAGAAAGTGCCATCGTCGCGAAAGTCAGCGTCAACAAAGGCACTGGTGTTGCGACCGGCTGGTCCACCACGGAGGCCGCCATAATTTCCCAACTTGAAGATGCCGGTAGGAAAAGCCGTCACAATCTGAGTTAGCTGCGCGCCATCTTCAATTCCGTGGTCCGAAAGAACCCAGTCGTCCTCTAGCTCCTCTGTGCCATGCAGCAGCCTGAGATTAGCTGCTCTCTTTTCCATGTCCGCCAGAAGCTGGTCCTTGATTTGCGCCACTGTCTGGGCCCCGGAAAAGGGCAGCTCACGCTCCTGGCCGCCCGGTGTGCAGATGCGCAGGGTGCCATGGCTGGACGTCATGCTGTACCCTTGGGGGTTAGGGGTATATAGAAGTAATTGAGAAGTAAATGGAAAAGAACATGGAAAACGAGATGGAAACTGGGATGCGGGGAGGTTAGGAGCGTACAGGAAGAAAATAGAATCAAATGGAAAAGAACATGAGAGATGTAAAGCAACCTTCTATTCAAAATTCAAGGTTCCCAGGACGGTCACCCGAATGTGCAAATCCTTGTGAGCCATTACCAGGTATTCGAACATACCATCCAAAACAAACTGCAGGTTCTGCTGCATTCGCTTGGTTGCAAGACTGAGTCAATGGCTTGCAAGGCCGTGAGGGAGTCTTGGCAACAAGAGAAAGCTCGTTTTCTGGCTAGTCTGCCTAGTCTGTGAGAACTTCAACATGCCCACTGGGATGATAAAGTTTATTTTGGATCCTCAGCCAATAGTCAAAGGCCCAGGAGAATTTCTATGAAAGAGCCCCTTGGGTTTCATCAGGCCCTGGTTTCAAGCCATGCAGTCGCCGCCGAACATGACCGTAATGAAACAGGCATATGCACAGGCAGTTTGAAACCCTGGGTGCGGAGCCAACCCAATTGTCTGCTGACATGTTCCTGCCTTCCAATAAGCCCTATATGTTTCTTGCAATAAAGCTGAAGTTAACCCCGAACACCCAGCTCTAGAAAACATGAAGTTGGAAAAGGACAACCGCTGTCGGTCAACGGTCAGCAGTGGCAGAGGGGGAGCGGCGGTAGTGACAGCTGCAGTTGTACGCGTTGCCAGTATGAAGCAACATCAGTAACATCAGCATGACAGCTTTTCTACTGCATGCCCAGAAGACAGTTTGATAGACAAAGTCATGCTGTTTCATGTGAACAGCGAAGCAGAAGCAGGCACATCATCATGGCAATGTTCCCCCTCCAACTGTTGCAGCTTCTTTTACTTTTTATCCCCAAGCGCCTTGGACTCGCAAAGCTTCTGCAGACGAGCCAAGTGGCCCTCCTCCTTCGTCCATGCCTGTGATGATACGGGGAGCTAGATGCAGGAGCAGCAAAGAAAAGAATGCTGATGGTGGTGGTGGCGTTGGCGGCTCGGGTGGCGGTAATGGTGCTGGTGCTGGTGCTGCTGGTGGCGCGGCGGCTGCCATTGCGACTACATGTTGGTACAAGGTCAGCGTATCGTTGCAGAAGAAGTGGGCTGGCGGGGCCTGCTACAAAGATAATCCAAGATCAGGTGGCAGCAAAGGACGGGAGCTCAGCCTTGATGCATGTTTGGTTTGCTGGACTGCCCTGATCAGGGCGCAAGCCGCACCACAGTCTGACCAAATAAGCCCTACATGGCGGGCATCCGTGCAGTTATGCAGCTATGCATGATCACACTGTAATCACAGAAAATGCTTTGACCGTTCAGGAATATCAAAAACAGGACCACAATGCTCCTTGATGAGCCTGTGGAGTATCATGCACTCTGGAACCATGAGTAGCTACACATACTACATATACATATATATCATATGTCATACTTGGCGACATGCATCAAACACAGTCTGCGGGCAACACTGCTGCAGTGTTCACCACTCCGACTCTACAGACTGCCAGTGTTTCTCAAAAGAGACTCCGGAGCCCATGAACCCTGAACATCACATGATCACTGTATCCATGGGCACATCCTATAAACGGTTTGTCCATCGGATCTTTTAGAAACTTGAGAGCCTGAAAGTATCCCTGTAAAAACGTAAGAATTCCTCGCCAACACGCTGGATAAACGGGAACTCCCAAACCTTCCCCCCCCAATGCGCTTTGCTTGCAGCTGCGCCTCCCGGACAATCTCCTGGATGCAGGCAGACGGCACTCAGCATTATCCCAATAATCCCTGCAACAGCCTCCAAAATTGGTAGGGTCTTCCCCAACACCCGCAGTATCGCCTACACACCCTGTAAAGCAGTCTATTGACAAAGGCAAGCTAGGCTAAAGGCGGCCGCCGATTGCAGGTCTTGATTAACCTCTGGATACACCCTGCGCTAAGTCAAAATCATAACCACCCGGAAACTTCCATTTTAGAGCTTGAGCACCTCCTGTGCCGAATACACGCGTGCTGGTCTTGAGTCACAAAGATGGCATAGAAATCTTAATGCAACTAGCCTGATGTATTTGCTGCTCGCCCGGCGACCAACAATTCAGCTGTGCTTGCTCTGCACCCCTTACGCTTCTCGCACTGTTGAAGCCTTGACTCAGACATTCACGCCTCAACATGTGTCAAAGACGAAGCAGACCCAAGCACACCAACCCCGCCTCCAAAACAACTTGAATTCCAACTCAAGATTTGAAATTATCAAATTGCCAGTCAACCGCTCTTAATCATATTTGGATGCTTCTACTCTAGAGTACCAAGTTTCTTCCTTGTGACAGCATGCTCCCAAAGTACTAAGCACTCAACACATGCTGACCATAAGCCTCCAGCTAGGTACACTCCCAGTACAGGACCGAGTGCTCGCACCGCTCCTTGAGTTGTGTAGGGTTAGCCTTCTCCTGCCGTCAAGCGTGGTTGTGGCTGCAAAGGCGAAGGTTTCTTGCATGGCTCAACTGCCAATAAATTCCAGAAATCACATGTCAACAATTCAGACGGCTTTTTACTGTAAAGTATGGGCTGCATTGGTGGGTCCGTTTCTTGTCGGATGAAGTGGACGGGGGAACGTCTGACCCTCTGACAGAGTATCACACAGTATACTACAGTCTCTTATGTTTGCCACGCTCAGAAATCGCACCACCCTTATCCGCAACTACCACAATATCATGAAAATCTTGGTTGTGGCACTCGTGCCCCTGTAGGACACAATGACGCTGGGCGCAGAGAAACGCGGAACCTTTTTGCACAAGGCCTGCTAGGCTTTTGAGGATTTCACTTGAGTTGAGGCTTAGGATTGATAAAGAGGGGCTTCTAAAGACTTGAACTTGGCTTAGGCATTGGGTTCTATGCTCCCCTGCCAAACAAGGAACCCAGACGCCTGAAAGACAA
This sequence comes from Symbiodinium pilosum, assembly GCA_905231905.1. Taxonomy (NCBI): domain Eukaryota; class Dinophyceae; order Suessiales; family Symbiodiniaceae; genus Symbiodinium; species Symbiodinium pilosum. The sequence continues at coordinate 32,596 of CAJNIZ010021024.1, forward strand.
TGATTTTGCAAGCGACCTGTATGAAGCTGCATCCTAAGCTGTGGAAGCCTTTAATTAACATTCCCTGCTAACTCCAGAGGAACACTAACCCTAGCGGTGCCGTGTACACTCCTGGGGAGGATATACACGACTCAGGATCTAAGGACTTGACCCTTGCTTAGCTTCAGCCGCTGCTGTGCAATCACAAGTCCCACAAGCGACAGGAAGAGGACGGCTAATCTGCTTTGCAAACAAGGACAGGATACCTGAGACTCTGAACTCAGAGCAGCGCGGAACAACTGCTCGTTGCACGTGCATTCTTTGACAGCAAGACATTGGCCAATACAGTGTTTCAAGGTCCCTTTTCAAGGGTCCTCAGAATGAGGATCTCCTTCTCTAGTAGCCTGCGGTAGAGGGCGCACTTGCCCAGACACATCTGCAGCACCACTGTCTTCTCAGCAAGTGCGATAGGTTGGCTAAAACCTTGACGATACCCTATCTCATCGTGGAGGATTGCCTGCATGTACAGGGCGCGCCCCCGTCCGGCAAAACCATGGTGAGACTAGAATCTATGACATGTGGCGCCATCGCAAAACACCTGAGCAAGCATGTGCCGTCTGGACAAGATTGGTGACGCCAAGCACGCTACAATAAGCGCTGAATGGGTACACTTGCAACTGCAAAGGCGCCAGGAACCCTTTTTGGTCTGATATATGGGGGTAATATAGGGATAATGGAAAAGAACATGGAAACTACTGTGTTGGGTTTAGGGGCACTATATGGGGGTCATAGGGGGTTATGCTACTCAGGTATGGAGTAGTGCGGCAAAGTGAAGGCTGGTCATCACTGCACTGCAGGGAAAATTGTCAGATTACCTTTCCAGCTGCCGGACCTGGCTGCCTGGCTCTTAGCATCTCGAAGGGAGGGATGAGATTGCGTTCCAGACTCAAGAAATAAGCCTAGCAACCCGTGAATCTTTGCAGTTCAACCCTTAACAGCGCTATCAGACACCTACTTGCCAAAGAAAAATGCCCCGAACGCGAGAACCTGTAATGGACACTTTCCCAGAAAACGACACCCCTTAAGGATAGTGGCATCTATCGGGACTTTGAGAACCCTCATGAACCCTCACACGCAGCTTAAGCAACACCTGTCCTCGTGCATGCCCCATGGCTATCTGTCAGGTTTGTGGAGGTTGGGCGCTCTCTCTGCAGGCTTTTCAATGAAGATCATGCTTCTTTTGGGGGCGACCCTAGTGGAAACAAACCTCCGAACCGATTCAATGCCGGAAGGCGCTGCTTTGGCATAAGGTAAGTCTTGTAGCCCTCTCCTCTGCAAAAAATTCCAAACCAGTTTTTGCACCAGAGTCTGAGATCTGACTCTACGCGCCTCTTAATTCGAAGAGTTTGCCTCATGATCCGCATATATACCGAGAGTTACAAGGGACACCCTTGCTGTTCTCAGCACATCAAGACATTCTGACAGTGACAGAAAGGGCGCGTCAAACGCTGTAGGTAAGGACCAGCTCATCGTCCTGGCCTCAGTAGCGCATGTCTACAAACCAGGTGTTTTTTTTGAGCGGTGACCGTAGTACCGTATACTCTTCGCATGGATCTGCGCGCCCACTTGGTTACCATGTATGCTGCGCGTGTTTTGGAAGCGGTGCTCGCAACAGCAAACCGAAAGCTCCCAGCATAGAACACTCAAGCTTGGCGGGCATAGCTGCAAGTGTCATGTCTTTCGAGCAGCAATTTCTGAGACTGTGTATTGTAAGCTTCGCAGCACAAGGCCTCTCCATGAGCGTCAATGCAACTCAAGCTCATTAAGCATGCTAAGATACGAAACTGGGCGTGCTGGCTTCGGAACGGTTTCCTCACAAACGAAGGGGCAACTGATGCTCACGATGCCGGCTTGGGAGCCATTTCCTGAAAAGTCAAACGGCAACGGATGCTCATTCTCCTCCTAAGCCAGCATCAGGAGCATAGGTTGCTCCGTCGTTTCTCAGGCTCCGAAGCAAAAATGACATGCATGAGTTTCCACTGCGTTTTTCAGGAAACCGCTTCCAAGACATGGGTTTTGTCTTGTGTCGCGGGTGGCTTCCGAGACAGACGGCTGATGCCCATGAATCTGGGTCGGAAGCACTGCTTAGACAAGAAACCGTTGAACATCGTTGAACCATTCTACAGCCCCACTGGAGAAGTCCCAACGTAGGCACGAGTTAGCGTCCTCAGATGATAAACCTCACCAAGAAAACCATGACGGGTAAATCCTTGACTCCTGATCAGATTGGAGCAAGCTGCCGGGCTTTGGTATCAAGACCACAGCAAGCCGCCTGGCAGAGCCATGGAAGAATGCAATTTAAGAAGATGCCTGTCATGCAGCACCTCGTACTTTGTTTAAAACAGAGGGTAGTTCCCCAAATTAGGGTTCACTCCGAAACACTAGGTGCCGTACATAATTTGCAGCAAAACCCAAGAGTTGGCAGGACTTCGCACAGTCTGGGTAAAGATTTTTGCGCTTACGGAGTATACATATCTGGATAATGGAAAAGAACATGAAAACTACTATAGTACAACAGGGTATATATTGGGATACGAAAAGGGATAGTGGACAAGAAAATGGAAACCAATGCTATATAGGAGTTATATAGGGGTTACAAATTTCACGTGGATGTCGACATGGGAGTCTGGGAGTCAAAACCTCGGGCATCCCTCAACTGACCTGCTAACAACCCTTGCACGAAACAGGTTGCCGAGCAAGTGCACCGTCATTGCTATGAACGTCATCAAGGCTACTTGTCTCGATTATGGCTTACAGACCTACACAGGCGTTAAAGAAAGATCTGTTGTCAACGTTCTCCCGCCATCACAGCTCTTGCGCTTGCTCTTCTGCCGAGGGGTCGTACGTTGTCGTCCGTTGCTTCCCTAAACTTGCACTGTCTTCAGAACCATACGCCCAGCTTTCCGTGCTATCATACAGAAAACCCCATAGCCTTCGAGCAGTCTGCCTACTTTTCCCTTCCGTCGTAGGCCCGTAAAGCTACAGCTTAACAGCCTGAACCTGCAAGTAGGCATAGCGCTCTAACTTATAATCTTGTGGGCAAATGGAAGGCCCTAAGTACCTTCAACAATTCTAAGTTGTCAACGCCCCAAACGGCATGAAGTCGCGGAAGCACCCTCCTCATATCCAAAAACAAAACTCCCGAACATAATCCCATTCTTTTCATCAGGGGAATCCTAGACACCAAGAAATCCAAAGCCAAACCCTAAACCCTCAAGCCCTAAACCCCAAACCTTCAAACCCGTGAACCCTCAACCCCTAGACCCTTAAACCCTCGACCTCTAGACCCCCAAAACCCCCTCAACTCCTACACGCCCAAAACCCTAAACCCAGTAAACCCTCAACCCCTAAACCCGCAAAACCCCCCTAAACCCCAAGCCCAAACCCCCTGAAGCCCCGCGCCTTAACGCCTCTTGGCTCTTGGTCAGCCTCGCTGGCCGGGCCGCCAAACAAATGAGTATCGCATCAGCCATGAAGGTACCTTGTTTTGGGGTTTTAGGGGTTTAGGATTTAGTGGTGAAGGGTTTGGGGTGTGTAGGGGGATTTAAAGATCTAGGGTGGTTTCTGAAGATGAGTTGAAAAATACCTTTCGTAAATTCATTATAACCAAGCGTCCACCACCAGTTTTAACTGTTGCCGCCTTCATCCGGACAAGGGGCAGCCCTAGTGGAGCCTCGATTCTGAGCTGCTACTTCTTCCAAACCCATACTGCGATGTGTTTGGTGTCCTGCTGCAGAACAAAAGCTGCCCACCATGTAGGCACGCCCATGTTCCTACCACATCAAAAATTGAGGCTATAGACACATGTCCTTCCCAAGAGGGATCCGGGGCATGGGTAAGAGTATCGGTTGGGTATCGGCGTCGCCTTCTTTAGAAGGCTTGCCAATTAGAGAATTAATTTTACCTTCTGTCATCACTACTGCTTGTTGCANNGCCTGCCAATGAAAGAACATCTCGGCCAACGCAAAATTGTCACCGTTCAAGGGGGCCGCCCAGGGAACTGTGGCCATATCAAAGCTGTAGCGCATACATTATTATAATCTCTCTATGCGGGGTCATTTTTCAGCTCACATGAGGGTACCTTTGCAATATATATATATATATGTGTGTGTGTGTGTGTAGAGATGACAAGGAGATTCTGGTGATCTGCTTCTAGGATTGTTTAAGTGCTACTTCGTGGAGTTTTCGACTGCGGAGTCTCATACGGCAGGAATCTATAAGGCTTGGAGGGATTTGCGAGGAGTATGTATGTAGAAGTGTTTGGGGAAGTTCAAGAATTCTCGTCTGGTAGCTTGGGTACCGGGTAGCTTGTCAGACAGTATATGCAAGCTCGTGTAGGGGAACCCTGGCAAGTCTCTTGGGCTTCACGGGATGTTCACGGAAGATCTTACAGGATTCTAGGGAGTCCAAAAGCATAACAAAAGGCGTGAGATGGATCACAATACGCAGGCTTGGCAGTGTTTGGGTGCACTTTGTCAACTCAATTCTCAAGCTACTGGATCGGATGAGGTTTCTTGCGGACTTTTGAAACTCAGCCACGTAGTGTTAACAAGAGGAGCAACCCCACCACCCACAGCCTCAGCAAAAGAATTAGTTACTGAAAACATGGGGCCCTTCAGGGCTTCAGGCGGCCGACATTTTTGAGGCAGGTGAAGGGCCCCTAATCTTAAAAACTTACCAATGATTTTTGCTAATTTCTGCTGCGGCCCTGGGACCATACTTGACGACAGCTGCGAGCTCAGGCCTTCGCTTGAGAATGGGTTCTCCAAAGCAGGGTTTAAGATCTAGACCCGTGATTAAGAACCCCCCTCCTTTTAAGGGCCTTGATATTAGGATCCGTACGATAACCCCTTTTAGGGCGAGGGTTTTCTAAATCATGGGTCTACATTACCACAGACCCCCCAAAGATACGAGAAGTGGAAGGCGTTCCTGGTAGGCATTAAGGATTCGATAGGCAGGATTTCGAGGAATAGGGGAATGCAATCATGCAGAACGCGTGGCCTGATTGAAGGCTTGTGTGGCAGGCCGTCAGTACAGTCTTTAGGCTTGTGATCTATAGCCTCCCGCCTTTGCAAGTGGCAGGAAGTTTGGAGTGTCTTGCTTTCCGGCTTTTCTGGATATGGAAAGTAGGAATGCTGTATCGCGCTGCAACGCACGGCTCGCTCATTCCTTCAATTCCTGCCAGTGGCCCTTCAAATTAGATCGCATCGCCGAGCAAAAGGTACCCGCAACACATGTATGGTGACTAGTTCACATTCAGGTGACGTGAGCTTCAGCATTAGCGGATGCGGCCAAGTATAAAAAAAGCTATCATTCCCCTGCAAAGCTTCTCTTAAACCACACGCGTTGGAAACCGTTCAGCTTTGACTAGGCACGGGCTGTTAACACTGCGATAATGGATCTGCACCACTGAAGTCCTAACTTTATACATACAGCTTAGCGTAGGGTCTTTGGATTGAGGACCCACACCTACCAAAGCTGTGAGACGTATCAACTTCTAACATCCAAAAATCAATCCAGGCCTGTCCGCCCCGAAGTCATCCGTGCTGTCAATGCACCTGGATGGAAAACGTGCTGTAGCAAGCCCTCTTGCTACTCGCCTACTCACCCAGTCCATTTGCTTGCGCCAGTCTCCCAAAGCCTTCTGAAGCTGCCAAGGTTTCTACCGGAACACCTTTTCAACACCTGCTTGTCCCAGGAATGGCGGATTGTAGTTTGTACATACAGTAATACAGCAGGCTGCTGGCATTCTTCCTCCAAAAGGCCGGAAGTGTCAGGGGCTCTAACGATTTGAAAGTCTGCTATCACCTCACCATGCCTCACTGGCCTGTAGCTTAGCAACACGCTGCACGCTCTCTTCTTCCGGCTAGGAGTAGGGCAACACATCATCACCCCGAGACATTACACAACAAATATCAGACGCAGGAACACAGCAAAACACCACTACCATGATATACCACAATATGCCATAATGTAACATACAATAATGTACTATAGTATGTTAGAATATACCTTAACATCCCATAATGCACTATCTTAACTCATCATCGCGAAAATCTAGGCAAGAGCACAGTTCCTCGTACAGCGATGGAGCAGCGTGGGCCTGCGCAAGCTGAAGTGTCAAAGTGCAGCTTTTTTTCATTCGGTATGGGGATGATGTAGGGACTGCCTAGGCCCGGAAGAATACATGAGCCATAATCTAAACTCCTGGTATCCACCTTAACAACCCCTACAGTGGTGCCCCAATACAATTATATAATCTCCAGTTTAGACTATAGCTCACATACCGTAAGGACTACGGTGGGTGTTGCCGAACCAATCAGGGATTCCATTGAGTTTGGCGAAGGTTAGAGGGTTGTACAGGATGCGGGGTTTCTGCAGGCAATCCCTGCATGCATGCAGATGCCTGATCCCCGAAAACAGCCTGAGTCAGATCTTGATAGGGATGTACCAGGATAGATATCTGGGAACTCGCACGTTCTCTGTGCAAAGTGTAGCCAGATTGATTCTTAACAATTTCTCCTCGTGGCAACAGCGGATATGTCTATCACCCATGCAGACGACGATTTCGTTGGATAAGGCTGCGGTTACCCTCCCTTGAACAACTATGGAACCACGGATGCAGCCCTGGTAAAAGGATTCACGGGGTATGTAGGAGACTATTGATTTGATACTACCAAGGTGTAGGCAGATGGAGCCACTTGTGTTCCTTGATCCAGCCAGCCCAAAGGCTCTAAGCAATGAAAGCTCGTCACGAGTTTCGGATTTGGGGCGTCGCATGGAACCTCCGATTGTGTTTAAGATAAACCCCCATGACCAAGGAAATGCAGGCTCCCTCAAAAGCATTCGTGCTTCGATTTTAGTTCTTGGTTTGCGGCTTGCGCATAAGTTAAGCTCAAGGCCTTCGCAAAATGCGGAGGCCACGCTTACGAGGCAAGGCAATGAAGAAGGAATTGCTACTTTCGAGGAACCCAAATTTTGCTGAAGTTCATAAGATCTAAACCATCGACACGGTGAAGTCGTACCAAAGTCTGAAGGGCCCAGTATCCCTCATGCTCCCTACCATGCCCCCAAATACATCTGAAGGAACCTTTGAATGACTGAGTCCAAGTTTCCAGCAATTGTCCTTCTGCTTTTCCATGTGATTCCTCATTCTTGGGGTAGAATAGGATATGTTTAATCTACCTGTTTTACTATGTATTTAGTTATGCTCCTCTCTCTCTCTCTCTCTCTATCTCTCGCACCCTAAGCCCTGAAAAACACTGACCCTCAGGGTCCTTGGAAGCCGACATCAGGTTCGCGAAGGCATGCTGCGCCCGGTCTGGGTCCCGCGCCTTCGTGATCACGTAGTTCTTCCTGAGAAGATGAACGAGCTTGGATCTAGGGACTTTAGGAGAGACCCCTAGTAGGTACCCTTAATCCCATTACCATATATAACCCTTATAGAGTCATTATATAACCCCTATATCCCTAGGTAGTCCCCATATTAGCTCCCAGAAGCTACAAGGGTCCCTATTAGGGGTCCCTCCTAAAGTCGTTAGATTGGATCACCTCTGTAGAATTCTGGATACTCGTTCTATTTGTGCGGCCCTTGGTCTCTTTCCAGTTAACCTGTACCTAGACCCTCCAATGTAGTACCTTTTTGGTAGCCCTCATAAGAACCCTTACCCAAAAAACCATACCGAACCCCAAAAGGAACTACATTGGAGGGTCTAGGTAGGGATCTCATAAACAAAGGTGTGAAGTGCGGTCTGGTCCCGAAGAGTCACCTATCATCCTATCGGATCGCCGTATATGGCTGCAGTTACGGTCCTCCGACTTGGAAACAACAAAATATGCACCCAACAATATATCCTTGGAAATCCTCTATACACTCACCAAGAAGCTTGCAACAAAACTCTTGTAACATCCCATTTGGAGAAATCCTCTCTTGGGACAAAAATATTTGTAAACCCAAAGAAGGCATAACAACTCGAAGTAGTTGTCCCCGTTATTAATCTACTTACTATCATTATAATACAAGCGCGAGTAGTTTCAAAAGCCTTGTCCATTCCTTTCTCTGCGATTGGAGGTTGCTCTGTCGCTGGCTTGCTTATACTTGGGTACTGCCCCCACTCTGTAACAGTCTGTATTAGGGGTCGCGTTAATGGCCGGTTATGTATAACTGAATCTAAACAATCATCCGACCGTTACAGAGTGCGGGCAGTAAGAAAGTTACAGGTCTTTCCCAAACTCCTTCGGGAAGCCAAGTGCACCATGTTCTATTGGGGAGCTCCCTTTGTGCAAAAACCACTTAACTAAATCTATGGCTGTGACATCTCAGAACCATCTTTGCCAGATTGTCAAGACATTAAAACAAAATCGCAAAAGGCGCGCTTACAAGAATTGCCGAAGGATTACACTAGGCTTAACTTGCTAGCCTCGAAGGCAGGGTTCCGTCCGCTCTGTACAACTGCTAACAAACACGCAGCGACATGGCGTTTGTCAAGAGCTCTGTTACATTTGGATCTCAACATGGAAGTATCAAATGTGATTACACCTATGAGCTAAGCCCCCGCATCCAAACCCAACAGGCGGCACTATGCTTACTGACTTGTGTGGCCCAAGCGAGCACCAAACCCGCGATCCGTGCGTCGCGCAGCCAATGCATTGAAAATCTGCAATACATTATGACATGGCAGGCGTTCCTGCCTTTACTCCCCATGCAAACCCGGGGCGCATAAAACCATACCTTGCATTATCGGCACCCAAAAAGCCTTGCATCAAAGGCTTTCAGGTATGGCTTGGTCCGGATAAAGGCAAGTCTCCCAGGGACGACATTGAAGGGCCTGCCAGAAACTTTTGGCATGGTGCTGCCAGGAGGAACCGGCATGAAGCCATCGTTTCGGGCCAGGGCTGGGCATACCTGAGCAATCAGCGGACGATTACCAATTGCAGCTCCAGGGGGCGGGCCGACGCATCTCTAACCCCCCAGGTTAGCTGCCGATGAGTGTCTCCCAAAATCTGACTCTCCAGCATGGAACTGAAAGGGCCAGGGTCATGTAAAGGCTACAGTCCTTTTCAACAAAGGGGTTACAAAGGGCTCCACATGTCTAGGGAGGGGATGCGGCTTCTGATGTGGACCACTGACCACTGCAAAGATCCGCGCCCTCATCCACTACTGGGCACCAGGCAGCTACCCAAAGACATGCCAGTGTCTGTCAATTCTCTCTGAAACTTGAAAAGAGCACTGGGTAACAAGTACCTAGAACTGAAAAACTCGTGCACCGAAGGTCAAATCATGGGCTATGCAATGTCGTTGGTGGATGAGAGGGTCTAGTTAGCGGACTGTTTCTAGGGACTGTCTATGCACTTAGACGTCGCCGGGCAAATTCCACGCACTGATGTCAGGCGTACTTTGACCTGTAAAGGGGGGGTTCCCGACAGAATGTCCAGCAATTAAATGCTCCTCCGAACTACTTGGAAGTTCGAGCCTTCAGACGGAGGTTAGGAAGGTTCAATGTTGGATATGGATCCGGAGTCACTTCTTCTCACCAACTCGCCCAAACCAGACTTGCTGGGGTTTTTGCGTAGTTGAACTTATCAAGCAGCTGGGAAGGCTGGCCCTCGAACCGTCTATGGGACCAAGTAAAAGCTGTTTAAAGCATGCCAGTACCTGCAGTGTGTCGTTGTTCTCTGCTCAGAAGGTTTTATGGAATGCTACCGAGCACCCAGATGCCAAAGCCTCTGCACCTTCACCCTTCAGAACGGGTCAGAACTATAGGTGTGACGTCAAGTTTGCACATCAGCCTCGTCGGACCCGAGCACTTGAAACCCTTCTGCATCACAAGCTCAAGAAGGCGAAGAAGAGACCGACTTGACATGAAGCAGTGATCCAAGTCTCGGCCCTAACGCATCATTCAGGCGGGCCACATATTTCACTGGCATCGCATTTCCTCAGCTACATCGCGCAGGGCTCCATGATGGAAATGATGGACGCAGCCACCGCAAGTGAAAGGAAAGGAACATAAACAGATTAACTAAACATGTGCGATCACAAAAGTCGTGTGTGCACCCGTGGGTGTCTGCGCGTGTGTTGCCACCCTGCTTCGTGTCTCTGTTCTTAGCCATGACAACGAAGCTATAGAACAAAGGTGGGTGCGAGTGCAGATCTGCATTGGTGTGCCTACAATGGAGTCTGGCATGGGTAACCTCGGTCGTGGGTTGCATTTTTCGGGCAATAATGGCAAAATTCCTTTTCCACATGTCAGACATGCCAGTGCCGCGGTATAGTGCAAAGACTGGTGGCAACAGGATCACCATGGAAACCACATTCACGATGGCATGCGTTGGGATTTTCCCATCTCCATTTGGCAACGTGCTCTTGTCTTCGGTCTTCGCGTTTCTGGAACTGGACTGCTGCTTGAAAATGTTGATCCGGCGCCTGGCTCATCCGTTGGTGGATGATGAAATCACTCAGGGATCAGAAGTCCTATTGCTTGTTTTGATTTGAGGCTCTCATCTTTGCTCTGAAGCACGAGAAACAGAATTGTACACGATGACACTCACATGTTTGACATGTACTGTTGCACGCAACCAATGACCAGACTGCAGGAAACATTCCACAGGTGCGAAGAGCGGGACGCCTGACATAAACCGCACAAGCAGAACGCGCGTTTACGACGGCATTGCAAATTTGTCACTTCAGTGCTTGTCATGTTTTCTCTTGCAGGCACAGAGCCGCATTTCGTGCACAAGTCGACGCAAGTCAACGCGCGCCTTCTACGGCTGGAATTTGAGAGACGTGGTCAGAGGCAGGATTACATCAGGGTGCGTCTGTGTGTGTGTGACTAATATGCTGCCCGCTATCAACAGCTCCGGCACCAGCTTCTGACAGGAAGATCTAACTTAGTAGTGACTACGTAGTGAATGAACAGTTTTCTTCAACATGTCGTCTAATTTCAAAGTCAATGAGTTCAGTTTGCAATGACATGGTATAGTCTTACATATACATATGTGTGTGTAAGTAGTTCACCGCATACTCTAATCACGAATCCTAGTTCTGGGAACCCATCGCTTGAGAACCGCCCATTTCGGTACTGCCCTCCAGCTTCAGGCCCGCCGAAGAAAAAAAAAGGAAAAGAAAAACACACACACACACTCACATGGGATGCAGTCGAGGTTCCAGAAATAGTCCGCTGGAAATGCAGGTAGTTGAGCAGTGTATCCCTATAAGGAGCCTGCACTCTCCACGGCAGCAGAAGGAGGCGGCTTCTGTAGTAGTATCCAGAGTTGCTCATGTGAACTTCACGCTCAAGGTACAGCAGACTAGGGCAGTCAAGCAAAAAATAAACTCCGTCTCGTCAGGCTCGCCTATAAAGGATGCCGGCACAACTCTCGAGCCAAGGAAACCAGGCAGCTACAAAGCTAGGTAGGAGTTTTTTGCAATGCGCTATATACATATATGCATTTTGGCGAACAAATCTGAAAAGAAACAGTTGGCTTTCACCTGGTTTAACCTTGGCATTTCCCCTACCTGGCCAGAAAGTAGCAGCGTTGAGTCTTTGACTCGGTCTTCGCAGCACCTGGATGGAAAGCCTGTTCGCTGGGATCGCTGCATCGCCCGCTGCGTGGGAGAGGCAGCGGGGAAAACATAGAGAAATCAAGATGCCAAGATGCCTCACTGGGTTGACATACACAGATGTGCATACTTCTACATATACATATATATATATGTGTGTGTGAGCATGTGTACATATAGGCATGCAGGTAAAGGAGTTTCTATATATCTGTATATATACATATATGGCAGTGAGTCGAAACCCCGTGCCCGATGGCCCGCGCGCACAAGCCTCTGTTACATACCCTT
>CAJNIZ010021024.1:44526-65794 GCA_905231905.1 Symbiodinium pilosum
GCGCACCTGTTACATACCCCTTGTAACGGGGTATGTCGCGTGTGTGGGCCCCGGCCTTGTTACAAGCCTTTGGTTTTGACCCGCTCCCATATAGCTGTTTATGTGCAAGTGTACTTGCAAGTGTACTTGTGTACAACGTACATGTGCGCACGTTGCGCACGTAGGTGTAGAGCATATACATAATGCCTGCAAAACACTCCAACTAGACCAGGCAAATGCCACCCTCGCGTCCTCGCTGGAGCGGATGTTCGAAGGTTCCAGTCCAAAGCCGGAGTCATCATCCTGCAAGAATGACCGCATTGTTTTAGGTGCACATCTCTGGTCCATGGCGGTTTGCAAGGATCATGCAGGGTGTCATTTTTTCTGTTCAAGCTCTGGTTGCGCGTTTTACTAGGGATGAATGCCTGGAGGCTGGGTTCACAGATTCGTGGCCAGTAAGCCTACAGTCAACCCTAAAATCCTAAAACCCAACCCGGCTTGACCAAAATCTGATATTTTTAGATTACCCAGAAGCGTTGACTGTCTTGCACAAACAACCCGGGACACCGGGGCAAGATGCATGTGATTAGAAGATATAACTCTTATAACTATCTAGGGATGCTGGAAAATAAAATGGAAACAACGATTCAGGGCTCCGGGTTATACAGAGCTATAGGGATGTGCATATACGCGCCCACATCGGCTGCAAACAATGCGCTGCAGAAGCTCGAGTAACAGAACCCGGAACCCCAAACCTCCAGGAATAATACCCCAATACATGCCCTATCATAACGTAATTCTTCCCATTTTCTTTTCCAAGATCCCTGTATCAACCCATTATCTCTCTATTCTCCAGCACAACGTTATGCAAACAACTTTGGACTGGCGCCTTCGGAGGCGGGAACTCCAAATGTGGTTGGATCTCCGTCTTTTCCTTAAGGATTTGAGTCTTTGGGGGCTTCGACGGGTTGAGGTATTGGTTGAGGTATATCTTTCTAGGGTTTAGGGTGTTGAGTCAAAAGTTGCAAATTGCTCGGAAACACCTATATGATTTCACTTACTGGTTCTTAGCAGGGAATAACAATATGTATTGTCGCATAGGGTTTATACAGGATTATCTTCCCTTATTGCCTCGTTGTGGGTATATTGGGTTTAGGGTTTAAGGACTGAATTCAAAATTGGAGGAGAGCGCTTTCCTTTCTGCAGGGTATAGGGCGGAACGTCATCCAGGAGGATTCATGAGAATTTGGGATAGAAGCGAAACCCATGCCAGTAGCACAGGGTCAAGCAGCATGCAGGATAATTCGGCTGAACGTACTCCTGGCTCCACAGAGGACTTGCGTCACGCAAATTTCTAAGACTCGCTTCCAGGTGGAAAACATCTTCTGAGTTGTCATGTCCGGCGCGGTATGCTGCATCATTCCCATACTGCCAAAGCTCAAGGCCCACGAAGGACTCGCAAGGCTAAACAGAGAAATCTCTTCAGGGGGTGTTGCATGCCAGTTCATAATAAACCTACACACCTAAAGCCATCCGCAGTGAAATGCCTGGAGGAGCACACATGCATGGCTGTGCCCCTCAAAAACTTCTACCTCAACTTCTCAGGGAGAATGCGCGGACTTTGGTAGGGCGTTCTTGTGCATTTTTGAAGGAGATCTCCAGAGGGCCAGAAGGTTTATAGTCAGCAGGTTTGAGGTAATATAGGGGCAGGAGTTATATCTATCATGATAAGGTCTATTTGAGATACCCTGTAATTACCATATACATTTTCAAGGTGAATATGAGGAATCTAGAACCATAATGTTGATGATTGCTTCGGCTTCTACATTAGGCACGGGGCAGCTGGCAGCTTCGAACTTTGCCAGGCAGGTTGTGCTTGCCTTCGCTCAAAGGGCAGGCACTCGAACCCTAGAAACGTAATTACAGGAGTTACATAGGGTTACCGGGGCTTACAGGGATATATAGTGGCCTAGATGATTACCACAATCAGGCGGGCTCAGAGAATGTTTGATGCTAGAGGGGCGAGAGCGCGGTGAGTAGTAGAAAAGACGTCCTTCTTCCAGACTCATGGGCTTTAGTTATGGTAAGTGAGACCATAAAAAGAATCAAAGTGTTACTGCTCAGTGGAAGTAGCTCAAGGACAGAGAGAGAGACATACGTAGACATGGTAGATTGTCAAAACTGTGGTCCCTTCTTGGGTAGCCCACACAATTAGCTGTCGTATAGCGGGGGCCCAACAGCGACCAGAGTTTTGACAACTACCTCCCCCCACATGCATAATTACTGCTTCATATAACAGGCCCGGGTTGAGAGTGATGCAACATGAGTTTTCAAAATTTGGCGCCTTGCTGATGACAAGGTTCAGCCCATTGTGGCATATTGTAATATATTGGTATTCAATCAATACTAGGGGGATATTAGGGGGAAGGGATTGATTCAGCGGTTCCGATTGATCCCCGAGTCTTCAACAGGACGGACATCAACAAGACAAAGCGCAAAGACATGCGTGCGATGCAAGACGCCAAACGCTCAGGGCAGGGACTACAAGTAGTGTCTCCTAGCTGCAGAGTTCTCCTGGACAAAATTTCCAAAGGACCATTCATGCACCAAAACGATAAGGTTACCCACTTAACTACTGTACTCAGTTCTTTCTGGAATAGAAGCTCTTGTTGTGCATCCTTTGGAAGATAAGAGCTGGCCTGCTAGGTGTGAGCATGAAGGACCTCAACTGAGAGGTAACAAAACACCCAAATGTAGCACGTTGTCTCATTTCTTTATCTTAATTGCTCTCAACGTTTTCCAACCAAAGAACTAAAGTTACTGAATTTTCTTTTTCACGCTAATCTCCTTCCCCATGGGCCGATTTTTTGCGCTAGGTATTAATCGTAAATGACCCTGTTTTTTGTTGTGCAAACGCAACTGTTTATTGGAGGCTTCTGCGTGGTGAAATTCTAGATAACTCAGGCCGGCACCAAAACTTGGACAGCGTTGCTTTGAGACTGAATATGCAAACAGAACGAAAACGATAGACAAGCACATTCACCTACATGCACGCACATAACCTTTAGACATATAACCCCAATATAACCTTTATATAACTCCAATATATACCCAATATAACCCCTATATAACCCTAATATAACCTTTTTTTTACAAACTTTGCCATGTTTTGTCCTACAAGCTGCTCCACAAAGGTGAAGATTATCCCCAACTTCTTCTGGGCAAGGTTGAAGTCCTCAACTTGTTTGCTGCACCTGAAGCTCGGGTTTGAGAGCTCGGATGATTTGGGTGGTTGTCGAAATTATGGTCCCTTTTTGGGTACCCTAAATATTAAGTGTTGTATTATAATAGGGATGCAAAAAGGGACCATAGTTTTGGCAACCACCCATTTGTAGGATTTGGCTGTTGCGGGGTTGAGGGTTGGGGGTCTCGTCTCAAATCTAGGACAGTGGTTGTAAGCATAGTACATCATGTTCGAGACATCTGTTGGGGTTTAGTTCGTGCTCCCTTCTTCTAGCGCAGGCCCCAAGCTATCGAGATCCCTGGCAGCCGAAGGCTCCCAAACATCCCATACCTAGCAACGCACTTATCATCTCCAAACCTTCAACCATGGGGATACACTTCAAACCCACTAGGTTGAATGGTCTGCCCAAGACATGAGGGAGGTGCCGTTCTCAACAGCAGCGGCAAAAGTCTGAAGCTACAAAGTTCTGCAAATCTGACCTCGACTTTCAAAACCACGTCACCTGCACAACTATGCAGAATCCCTCAGGTAGGGTGTTGCGGAAGATTTACCCCATGAGCATTTGGCTTGGAATTTATAACCCTATAATATAACCCCCTACATAACCCCTACAAAACCCCAATATAACCCCTCTATAACCCAATATAACCTTTTAATACAACCCCTTTAACGGCTGATGGAATTGGGGTGCAGGAGCTGCAGCTGCCACTCAGCTACACAGGACAACCACTGCTTAATAGGACCTAGCCCTGCTGCTTGGGTCCCTATACCCTAAGGGTCCAAGTACCCAATGATTAAGTACTTGGGTTTTGGGTAATAGTAATTGTAGCGAAAATTTTGAGCAAGCATATGGTTATTGCGTACTTGGACCCTTAGGGATAATGCTTGTTGAGCTTGAGAGGCTACCAGCTTCCATGACTGCGACTATGTCATGTATCACTCGCTACACTTCCTACGTTAAAGCTTCAGGCAAGCGCACATAGGCCAACACTTCTAGACCTCTCCAGTTCAAGTCTCAGGCGCAGCCCACTGAGGATCCAAACGCTGACCTGAGTTCTGCTTTGAGGGTGCCTGATAATCCCTGTATAACATGTTCCCTTACTCCCTGCTAATTCTAGACCTTATTTAGTATATTCCTTTAGCACTCAGCACAGGCGGGACTTTGCTGTTATGGCTTGGGCGTGCTGGCCAGTGATCCCCCGCTTGCCAAATCCCATGGCTGCTCACATCTTTACATCAACTCCTCGAAGGCACCATGTCAAGTGTTCCTTATTTGTGGTTGCCTGCATGGAGCACAAACGGACCCAGTGGAGCCATAAAGATCCGACCTCTTCACAGTAAGCTCGTTGAGAAGGCTTCGCTAGTCATTCACACTTGGCCTCCTTCTTTTTCGCACAGCTTGATCACAGATTGTTGGCATCCTTTACAGCTTCTGCACCCTGCATCTTGAACCCAGTATGCAACCTGAATAGGTTTGGGCTGGAGCTTCATAGTACGTGGGGGCGTGAAAGGTTTTTTGACTGTTACTGCTATCATAGTGCCACACTTGCCACGGCAAAAGCCCAAAGCTTTTTACTGATAGCGCTCTCCTGGAACCTCTAGGGGTCCGAAAATTCTGTTGTCGCACGGAAAGACACATACACTGAACAATGGTCCGTCTTACAGAAAGGTTCTTGCTGTTCTCTATTCGAAAGTGCCTTTGGCAGAAAAAGCGTTCCGGACCGGCAAGATCTCGTCTCGGCCGGCGGAGAGCGTTGTCACCAGATGTTACCGCAAAGCACTTGTCTTCAATATACCCGAGGACATAACTTTCAGTCCCTGACCACGAAAACTAGCGCCGTAGCGCTTTTCTACAGAACAGCTGAAATTCTATGGGCTCCTCGGGAGGTCCAGGCTGTAGTGCCTACTGCGCAACTGCTGTGTTTTCAGGTCCATGTTTCCTAGAAACTGGCGTGTCCAAGATCGACAGCTTTTCCAAATGAACAGTGCTTTGTGGATATCTCGGGACCCCGCTGTGAGAGGTACCACAAAAAAGATTAAAACTAGCTTTGGCATGCCTTGGCAACCTCCCACCATTTCAAGGCGTTTCCGAAAATGAAGGGCTTGCTTTCGGAGGTCCTTGCATAGAAGCCCCCCCCCCTATTTATCAGGTATATGGTCCCGTTGAGCACGCTGATTTTGAACACTACTACCAAGGACTTTCCATGCTTGCTTTCCCCAAAACCAGGTCGAGCGCGTCGCTGACAGAACTCACATATGAGGACCCAAAATATTTATTTTGATTGAAGCAAATCCCTGTTAAGCAGCTAGTTTTTGGAATGGTACACGTGTTACGCAGGAAGCCAAATACTCCTTAAGTAAGGAAGATGCGCTACATCATACTAGGGATCCTATAGTGAGTACCATTCAAGGTACAGTGTAGTTTCCCGGGTAGCTTCCAGAAACAGGGAGGCCCCAACGTAGACGCTTAAACACTATAGAATGCTTTCTCAAAGGGAACCCCAAAAAACCGGACCCCTAATTTCCGGACCCCCCCATGTTCCTTTGTTAAGGCATATGGGTTTCTCTGGGCATCCTAGTCACTGGCTGGCCGGCTGCGGATCCAAGGCAACTTCGGAGGTCCTGCAGGGTGTAGGTCACATCAGGACTAGATTCACGCAGGAGTTATTCGTGGATTGCATGGTTTTTGCAGGGTTATCTTGGGCTGATATGGGTTAAGCGGGATTACATAGGGTTATGTAAAGGTGCTATAAGGGGTCATCTACGGATCATGTGAGAGTAGATAGACACATTGTCCCCATAACGAGAATCAACATAATTGATCATAATTGAACATGAAAGGACACCTTGGACTCTATGGGTTGCGGGCTCGGCGTCTCTGGATTTGGGGCGTTCGAACGCGGATTGCGCTGCTGGCCGGTATGCTTTAGCTTGTCGTAGAGGTTTGATTTGTAAGCTTTAACTTTAACGTTTTTTTGGATGTGTCGCCTGGGTACCTTGACTTAGAGTTGAAAGGCCGACAGCTTGAAGACTCGTAGAGACTGGAGGTCCAAAAGCGTGTATGTGAGACAAGACAGGATGCAAGGCTATGTATGAGTCACGCAAGCGATATTTGCACTCAGGGCCAGATTGTTTTTTCGCGGTGGATGCTACAGCTTGTCGGGCCTGCGATAGCTGGTTAGAGGGCTTTCTGGCCAAGGCTACAGACTTGTTACAGCTTGGGGCCTTATGATAAGGTCTGGTACACAATTTGCACCAGCAGAGTCCAAGCAATCTTTGAGGGGCACTCCTTCCACCCATCGTGCTTCCATTTTGTGGACATAAACTCGGTGTTGGGCATGCTTGAAGGTTGACTTGCGGCTGAGGCCTGTAGCTCTTCAATCGTAAGCCTCACCCTGAAGGACTCACTGAACTCTAGCCATGGGCTTTTGCAGGCTTCCAACCTGTGCCGCAAAGCGAAGCGCATCCCCAGCGCCCTGGGCCGTTTTATTCAGCGCGTCGAACAAGGACTCCACCTCTGCGCATCCCCTCGTTTACTGCTCCTGTTGTGTTTCCCTTTTAATCTTTTACCGCCGCGGGTTTTTGGGGGCGCGGGGACCTCCTACTCCTGCTGCTGCTTCTTCTACATTGCCTTCTTTACTGGAGGGCAAATGGAACATGGGCGTTCGCAACCCCCAGCCCAAGCTACGAGCATGGATTTCATGAACCAACTTGAGTTTGCGTAGCCAGCGCCGCACTGCACTGGAATTCAATCAGTCCAGACAAAGGAACAGCTGTGTAGAAGTAGTCTGATTGCGCAGATAGGAATCTTGGTTGCCTCACGCCTCGGGACCCCTTGTGCTGCAAGTCTTTAGTTGGTTTGTCTCGTCTTCAAGGCTGGAATTTACACTTGTTGGAGCAAACTTAAACAGGGCGGTTGCTGCTACCGCCCTGATGGGCCAGGAGTGTTGGAAACATGTCTACAGTGGCACGCGAGCACATCGTTGCTCCCGATCCAGAAACATGACTTGCTCCACGGCCAGGTCCGTAGCCTACTAGCACTACCAACTAGCACAGTTGAGACTTGAAGAAGTTGATCCATGCACTTCGTACTTAACAAATCTTAACACTACGAAGCCAGGCTATGACAACAGCATTCAGACAACTGCTACTTAGAGACATGCTGTGTACTGGTCAGTAAGCTACTTCAGAGCTTGCTAGGCTCAGAATCGTCCACTGCGCAGTGCAAGGCAGCCTTAAGGTATGATGCAACACGCTGTAGAGCAGCACGGGCGTCGCTGATCACAGGCCTCGAAGACAGGGTTTTACTTTGACGCTCTCGAAACGTCATGGCTTCTGGACGTCTTCTACTAAGAAGAAAACCCCAACTCGACAAACAAGGGCTGATAAGATCTACAAGTAGAACCATATTAGGGGTTATAGGGTACGTGTTGGGGTAATATTGGGATAATGGAAAAGAAAATGGAAACTACCATAATGGGTTATATATGGATTAACTGTTTTCATGGAGGCTGCTCTTACACTGCGAAGTGAAGCAGAAGAAACGGACGTTTCGACGCAAGGTGATTTCGAAAATCAGGGGCCCTCATGTACACGGGACATGTTAGGATCGTTGATTTAAGACCCAGAAAAACCTCAACATCTTGCTGTACAAAGCTTCGATTTGCGTAACCATTTGACCCTCAAGCCAGCCCATAAAGGCTGCAAAGTCAGAGAACTAATCCCCTTGACATGAAAATCCCCCTCCTCCGCTTAGATTACTTATGCCCAAAAGATCAGTATATACAGACCCCTATAATCCCAGTTTCCATTTCAATTTCCATGTTCTTTTCCATTTGATTCTCCATTATTGGGGGATCGTATCCTTATATTACCCCTATATACCACCCCCAATATAACTCTATAAAACCCTTATTGGGGGGTAATGTCCCTATATAAGCCTTCTATATCCCTAAACCCTGTATATCCTCTCTTTGGGTTTTGGGAATTAGGGGGATGGCGGGTTTGAGTGCTGGGGGAAGGGCGATCAGATTGTGCACTTTGCCCAGTGGACACATCAACCCCCAAAACCAGGCCCCGATTAAGGCCATAAGATGGTTCTGGGTCCTAATTATCAGGTTATAGGGGTTATATTGGGATAATGGAAAAGAAAATGGAAACTACTATTTAGGGTTTAGGGTTTATAGTCCTCCTTAAGTAGATAGAATATGGCTTGGGGTATAGTATAATAAGATCCCCATATACCCCATATTCTATCTACGTAAGGCGGACTATGATTGTTAGGTCCTTTTGCAGCAGCTCTCCACGCCTGGTTTAGCTGCGCGTCTATGATCCCACGCATTACTAACGAGTTCATACAACAGGACCTGCTTGAAATCTGAGAAAGCTTGTGGATGAAAATGATGGAATTATTTGAGGTCTTAAGCCCTAAACCTGAATTTTGATGGTTGGGGGTACCAAAATCAGCTGGGTCCTCCACGAAAAGTGTTTGTCCAAGTGGCACTATCTCAACTCCATGCAGTGACGTCAGCTCTGCTATCCTGGCTGGTTCAAGTACCGTAATATGGGGGCTTCCATAACAAGGGGGCCGCAATATCTACACAATATTCCTTTATATAGGAATTCGAAAAGCCAGCCCCTGCCTTCTCGAAAACTGCCCAGATGGATGATGATGGACATATAGCAAAGTAATACAGTTCGCCATGATGGCAACTGATTTAGATTCCTTAAAAGCAACCCTAAACCCTAAACCCCTGTTTCCATTTCATTTTCCATTCTCTTTTCCATTTGATTCTCCATTATTGGGGGATAATATCCCTATATTACCTATAGATAACCCCAATATAGCTCTATAATATAACCCTTATCGGGGGGTAATGTCCCTATATGAGCCCTATATAACGCTAAACCCTGTATCCTGGCGGCCAGCTGCACGGTTCTCCAAAGCCTCAGTACTTTCTCCTTACTTACCTTTGCTTGTAAGGAATGGAGGAAGGGAAAACACATGGAAACTGCTCCTATATTTCTCGGGTAATCATGTAGGGACTATCATAGAGAACCATTCTTCCAATGTGAAGCTGCGACTGACAATTGCCATGCAGGTAGAACACATCTGCAACGATGGCATACAATGGCCACAGACTGCAGGGAGCATCAAGCATTGATGGTATGTAGACTGCTTGTGTATCTGAGAACTTACACCCCTCCCCGGTACAACGTACAACGTGGTCAGAGAAAGTCATCTTCCATCTCACTAGGGCCGAGGCTTCAGACTCTACAGTAGGGTTTGGTCATGAACTCGTTTACATTGCATGTCGAGGAGCGTCAGGCCGGAGCTCTCGTACGTCCTGTGGGCACCCATCGCCGCAAGTGATAGCACATTCAAAACTAGCCCCATCTTGATACGAGACATTTTTTGGCGCGACTTCCGCGATGCTGCAACACCTCAGGCCCGCAACCCCCAATAACTGACACCAGGTACCTCTTAGGCTCCAAGAGGCCTCGAGGCATGGATGTCAGGATTTTCAAGGCGCGAAGGAAAGCAACACTAAGCTGGTGTCAAGCAACAGAACTGTCCACAGATCAGCTTTCACTATGACAGCTATGCTGCTGCCAGGCAGCCTGAATCACTACATTTTGCACCTAGCACTCTCTGTACTATCCTTAGACCTATAATAAAGATATGTTTAATATTTCCTTAGGGTTATACTATGGTAAAACTTAACAATAATGCTCAGGACAGTACAGCTCTTGGATCTACCAAAATACGAGATTGGGCGCCTGCAGTCCAGGTAGACCTTGCATGCAGCATCAGGCGTAGAAAGCCGTCGCTCCGCATTGGCACTTGCCACCTCTGCAGAGGACATCCCAGGACCGGCTTTAGGATTTTGGCTTCTGCGGGCTGGAGATCGTAGTTTCCAGAGGTTGTTCGCATGATTAGTTTGATGCAGGAAAAGGTCAACGTCTATATCTAGAGCGATACTCTTGCCCTAGCTCTAGACATGATCAACAGGCGAAGCTGTTTCCAATGTCTCCGATACACTAGGACCAGCAAGCAGCCTACAGTGGGAAATGAAGCTGGCCGTTCCATGGTTTGTTAGGTCCCTGGCACACGTTTACACACAGTTGGCCAGCCTGGCATGCTAGCAGCATAATCGCCAAACGGTCATCTGAGTCATTGTGGTCAACATCCACCAACATTACCTGGCGCAAATGTTCAGCCGCTGCGTTTGAAGTCAATGCCAAGGCTTCCCTGACAAAACTGCTCTAGTCTAGTTACGAAGTCCCAAGGTGACCGGGGAACGCGAGATGAACAAATTCCCAACCGCACCGTGCGGGAGCGGAATGCACAGCAAGGTGGGCCAAAATATCTGTCATTTTAGACTGCCACTGCTTAGAGCAATATTTTGAAATTAGTTTTGGCTCGTGCTTCCATACGGATTGCAGCACAACCTGACGGTCTATACGCATATCCGTTCACTTCCAAACACAAGGTCATACAAGGTCGCTGCCGAAATAAGACCTTCTGCGTAAGAGAGGAGGAGGAACTGCGGCCATACCCTCTCTCTCTCTCGGTATGCGCATACATGAACGCATATGTGCACACATAATATCTTCTACAAGCTTCCGCACAGCCCACCTGGTGCTCGCCCATCGCAGCGAAGTACTCCGCCGAGCTTTCCCAGCCGAAGCCTCGTCTGTCGGAGTTAGCTGCATCTGCTATGCCGGCATATTCCGACACGCTAGTGTTCAGTGGTAATTGGGTATGAAACTTGAGGATATCACCTCGTATATTTTGGGTTTCCCCTACAGCGGGCCAGTCCTAACCCTTCAAAATTAGGAAGAACCCTCCAAACTGCAGATCAAAGCAGCCGCTGGTGGAGTTTCGGGTTTGAGGGCTTGGGCTTTTAGAGCCTAGTTATCTGGAATAGAGAGGCATCTTTTGGTATTGCAGGATGAGCATATGGGATGCTGACAAGACGTTGTCCGGGCAAATTCTTGCGGAAGACATGTAAAAAGGTTCCGGACAGAAACCCATTGTTTCTCTTACATCTGGCAGGCGAATGTATACATACATGCGTGTATGCATGTAAATATATATGTGCATATATATATATACATATTGTTTCTGTTTCCGGTTCCTATGATCGCTTCTCCTTATGGTAAAACGACGCAGCCCCCCCCCCCCAACCCCACCCCAACGATAGATACCCTAGAGGCTGAAACACTTTGTCCTCCGAAGCTAGCAACTCTCAATTGGGCCTGTCAGCAACAGTCTGTGTTATTTGTGTTTGGAGAATTTGAAAACCCGAAGCAATGTTCTTGCGTCTTTGCAGGTGTAAAGAGTGCTTGGCTAAGCTACAGCTAAGGAATCTCTAGTGCTACTTCTTAGCCTGTGCAGCAATGCTCACTGCGCGTCATGTACGAAGATCGAAGCTAGGCCGCTCTTGTAGAAGGCTGCGAAAGCAGCACCACTTTTTCCAGCAGGAAGAGCTTCTGCCAGCCGCTCGACACCATGCCTGACCGGGCAGGAGCGGGGAGAAGGTAACACATTGGCTACGATTTTTAACAACCTGCCTGAAGAGCCTTGCCTTATTTTTACAAATGGCCATACAAGCTTGCCGGAATTAAGCAACGGCTCCTATGGCGTCCCATGGTACAACATTGTAGATCCCGCTGGGGGCTGGAGCGACTTCACTCATTGGGATCACATTCTGCTTGTTCAAGCTTCACAAGAGGATTTAGTCCGTGTGCGTGGCCAAGTCACAGAAGTAGCTCTTCCGCTTCGGCGCTTGAGGGCAAGGACAGCTGGATTCGCACCTTGCCATCCAGAATGCCAAGCTCAGCTGCTTGCATTGTCGTGGTCCATCGGAGGCTAGTAACAGTGTGCGAACGCTGCGCATGATGGCAAAGACTTGCTAGTAGGACCCTTGGATCAGAAGCAGGCCAACCATGTGTAGCCACCTCCTGGAATGAGAATCACCGTAGGGTTAGAAAAATCGAAACAATTCTGAAAGCACCCTGAGACAGGGACATCGGCATAGCCTTGGCAAAGCCCGCTGTCCAGCATTTTGGCCTGAGAAGTGGATCCCCTGAAGTGGTTTGGTCCAACCACCAGAGATCAATGCAGGATCAACTGAAGTTTTGTTGGGGACGAAGTGCTTTCTGCTTTTTTACTAGGAGGATTTGCCTAGTTTCCTAGAACCAACGATAATCGGTTTCTGGCGGTGCTTGAGCGAGAGCCCCCACATGTGCAAACAGCTTTGAAAGGCTCCTGCTGGCAAACTGTAAACTACCTCTTGGCTGAGATACAGCAGGGTTAGCAAAGAATGCGTCAACATGTCATGAAGATAATCAACACTTCCTTGCTCTGCTTTGTATGGACCCGCCGTGCATGAACAGGGACTACAACTACGCATGACTGACTTAACCGAAGAAGTTATCACTGTTACTACTGCTTGTTCTGCTGCACTTCTTCCTTCTCCCAATCCTACCAATGCTGTTGTGGTGAACTTGCGGATTTGTTAAGGCCGAGCTTCCCAGGCTTCATGCGGCTTCGCGTCAGGCTCGTCCAGCAGACTTCGCAGCTGCACGTTCTGAAACTTATCCTGGGCATCCCTACTGTCGATACTAGAAATCCTGCACGACCTTAGTATACTGTAGTAAGGTCATGAAGGATTTCTATTATCCACCGTAGTGACTGACGTAGTGTCTGGAACATGATGCAATGATAGATGGAATGATGCAATCACTGGGCTTACACTTCGCCCATGATGTGTACAGGCGTCTCAGACTAGGCAGAAAGGTTGACGCTTGCATGCGGCTGCTATGGTCTTGTATCTGCAGACTACTGAGTACGTCTATACATAGCCATACCACGCGATGACAATACAGGCAGTTGCCATGGTAGTACGACTCCTTTTCATATCTTTTCATCTTGCCAGTGGTTGCCGTTGTCATCACCCGGCGAACAACTCTTGTTGGTCGGCGGTTGTGGTCTTCGTGATCGGTGCGGCGTGGTGGCAGTGGCACGCAGCAGCCGCAGTTGCGGCGCTGATCTTGACATACTGTGCTAGTGTAGGGTTCCTGCACTAATACGTCTTGAGCAAACCCAGTGTAATTAGGTTGAATGTAGGCCGAATATGCAATCTTGCCCGTAGTTTGTTCTGATCTGAAGAGAGTTGTGTAATACTTTTGGGTCAGGATGTGGGAGCTTTGCCTTGGCATTCCAGAGCCCAAATCCCTGCAAGAACCCGCATGAGCTATAGCCTAATCTGCAAGCATCGCCCTTAACAACTCCAATAGTAGTTCCCTATGTAGTTCCGTATATAACATCAATGAGTTTAGATTATGGCTCACATGCTTACATGGAGGTTTCTAAAAACAGTGCAAACCTTGAAGTGAGGGGCATCGTCTATCTGGGTCTGTATTGCGCTTCCCTGTTTATGGATACTTCGTATACTGGTGGTGATGCCCAGGCAACGCTACAAACATCACTGTTGAATGCCGTCCACGTGCTTACCCTTCCTCTTTATCTTGGCTTCCAAAGATTGTACTTCTGCTTTCTCTCTCCTTCCTAAACCCCAACCACTAAACCGGGTGGAGAGTGGGTGCTCCATGATCAGGACTATGTTGGGGATTGTGAGGCATGTGTGAAAGCTCTTGTCATCCAACCAGGCTTGGCATGCTTGAGCAAAAGGGCGTTTTTTATTCCAAACACAGCAAGAAAGTAGGTCAATCTAAATCTATGCCAACACCCTACCTGAGATCCTAGTTGACTGTGAATATGACTATGGTACATAATTATCGGAAATTTGTATGCAGTATACAGTTGCTATAGCTGATCGTCAATTAGGCAACCCCCAAAAACTTAACCCTGCATCCTAAACCCTATGATAAGCCCTATAGATCCTAAACCCTAATCTTGCGGCTTCAATACCCTAAACCCTAAACCCCTAAACCCCTAAACCCTAAACCCTAAACCCCTAAACCCCTAAACCCCTAAACTCCTAAACCCAGGACGAGGCACAGCCTTGGATTGGGCTGAAGGCGTCGGCATGTCGGACGGGTGCTGGGAGGTAAGGCTTGGATCCCTTGCTTTCTCACAGGCTGGGGCAAAGGGTTTAGGATTTAGGGCTTAGGGATTTGGGGGTTTAGGGTTTTAGCGTTTAGGGATTTGGGGATTTAGGGCTTTAGGGTTTAGATGTTTTGATCCATGTGAGCTATATAGTCTAAACTCCTAGTACCCCCCTTTATAAGCCCTCTAGTAGTCCCCTATATAATCCCCTATATAGTACCCCTTAAAGGAATTTAGACTATAGCTCATGTAGCCCTAAAACCTAAAGCGGGCCAGGTTCTGAAAGAGCGGCTACGGAGAGCCCAGGGCCCGAAAAAGGTCGGGATCTTGGCGGGGTTGGGTAGGCAGAGATGTGCAGCCTACCGAACTGACCTTAGTACGTCTAAAGACTTTCCTCCTGCCATTGTTCACCTTGCCTGTATGGCGGGGGTTCAGGTTTGGGAATTGGGTATTAAGGTTTGGGCTCACAGCTTGTGTGGTGAGGCCCAGTGACGTCTGCTCCTGACAGAAAAGAAGAAGGAATTGTAAAAGGGATTGTCTGAAGGCAGGCTCATGGGGCCGTGGGGCCGCGATGCTGAAACAGCTGGCGGATTTCGAGCAGTTGAGGGCATTGCCTGCAAAGAGCCTACCATGAGCGGATGCCGAAGTCAGCGCAACAAATTACTCCTCAGAGGCTTCTGGTCACGGAATTTCACGGCCTTTTCGACACCCAAGCTTGAAACCCTAGATCCCAGTGGAACTCTTGACCTTCCATAATCCACCTCTTTTTCATCAGTAACAGGTAATGGCAGACATCAATAAGACTCTTGTTGTCATAGTATGGTGTTGGTCCACATGGGCACAAACGTGTCAACAAGGGAGCCGGCATCATAGCCATATTAACCTTTGTCCTGCCTACCATCATCACAGCTCGGTAATGTTTTATGAAATAGACCTCAATCAACCAAGAAACACTTTCACAAGCAGGACATGTAGTTTGAGCATGACAGTGGGTCAAACAATCATCCTTAGGACCACAAAAGCCACATGCACGGATTTCTTCAAGGGGGTAATAGCCCACTCCCCCACCCCGCGCGAAACAACCAGCCAAACCCAACTCAACGTCCGAACCCAGCTGGTCGCCGCCTCAGAGCATGCTGCCAGCTCCTGCAGGGCTACGGGACGGTTCACACATCCCAAAACATGAGAAGAACACGCATCATCGTAGTACGTAGCAGCAGCAGGAGGAGGAGCAGCAGCAGTGGCGGCAGCGGCGGCAGCAGGAGTAGCAGCAACCCTGGCAGTAGCAGTGATAGTAGCAGTATAGTGGTAGTAGTAGCAGCGGATGTGGTAGAAGCAGCAGCCGTAAGTCATCGCACCTCAGTGTGCCTCAGCATACTCCATGGTTAGCCCACAGCCAACAAAAGCAAACCGTGAAGCTACTTGCTTCAGACTGTCAAACTCTCCTTCACCTCCTGCTGAATGGCCTGCACCTGACGGGAGAACTGGCTCAGTCTACTAACCACGAGTCCTGCCTGGGACGCGCAAAAATCATGCTGCTGAAGCCCTGGCTGAGTGTACAGACATCTATACACATCTCACACTCGCCTTTGATATCCAAGAACTGCGTACAGCTGCGTGCATGTGCTGGCACTGCATTAATTTGGCCTACGTTGGGTGGGAAAAGCCTGTTTTTGCTGCTGTAGATTTCAGCCAGAGCGGCCAAAGCATCAAGACGGCTAGACTCAAATGAATTGTTCATAGGGCTGAAGGATCAGTAGCTCAGTGTTCCAGGGTTGCATAATGTCCAAGAAGGAATTCCCTTCTACGAACATGTGAGTTACTGTAGGCTGGGCTGCGCTCACTAGCAATCGTCTCGCGCGATCTACGGAAGATGAATAACAAGCAATATGCGCACAAATAACCCGACCAACAAAATCCACTGAGCTTGAATCCCCAAGAGACTATAGAGCCCTTAAGTAAACAGAACATGGGGTATATGGGGATGTTATTCTAACATGCCCAAGGCCATATTCTATTTACTTAAGGGGTACCCCAAACCCTAAATAGTAGTTTCCATTTTCTTTCCATTATCCCAATATAACCCCTACATCTACTCAGGGGGGATCTACTGCCTCGTCAAAGCTGTTTAGTTCACGCTTACCTGCTGGGTTGTGAAGTCGAATATTATGATTTACCATGCAATGTTCTACTGAGATATGCCAGAGCATATGAGCTCATATTGAGCCAATTATACAGCATCTTATGATCTACTGTATTGAGTCAAGTGTATATTTTTCTAGTAAGTACATCATAACGTAAACTTGTCCAGACATGGTGTACGTTGGTTTACTCTATGTACTACACTATCTTACGCTAGTATCTTATGCGATAACCCCTACTATGAAACCTCAACCCTAAGCCCTGGCCCTGAAGCCTCAAGCCCTAAACCCTTCACCTAACCCCAAATCCTAAATGCTAAGCCGTAAATCCTAAACCCCCCAACGCTAAATCCCAAACCCTGAGCCCCAGCCTTAAATCTGTTTGATTGCCCTTTTGCTGCCAGGCTCTCCTATGGGCGGCCTCGCTGGAGCATTCAACCACGACTCGCGCGAGGCCTGCCTGCTTAAGGTTTAGGGTTCAGGGTTTAGGATTTAGGGTTTAGAATTTGCGGTGTAGAGTTTGGTGCTTAGATTCTTAGAGTGTGGGGTCTAAAATAGGGTTCAAGGTTTAGGACCCAACCATCCGGGATCACCAGCATAAGTACGGTACTGGGATATATAGGGTTTGCGGCTTAGGTTTAGGTTTAGGATGGTTTAGGAGTTGTAGTGTGTAGGGTTTAGGGATATTGTCTCACGAATTGAAAATCAAAAGGAAAGGGAATGAAGAGTGGAGCGGAAGCTAGAGCGGAAAAAAAGGGTTATGCAGTATTAATCCTGCAGACCAAAACAAGCACCCTCCTGGTAGTAAACTTTCCCAATGCAACATTTCTTGGGAATATGTACTAGTCGGTGAAGAGGTCATGAGCATTCCGCCTTTCACTTGCTGCATGATTAAAGATGTTCGCGGATCACCGTTGGCTGCTAAGGGAATTCCAGTCTCGAAGCACTGCTATCACCACAGCAAATGGTATTGCCATCGCTATAGGTCCTCCATGGCCCTTCCGTATGGACAACCTTCAGTGCAACAGGAGAAGTTACAGTGCCTAAACTGGGCCTAAACTGTAGTGGGAACCCTCAAGTCTAAACCCTAAACCTGAGCCCAAATAGAATTCAGCCACTGACCCAGCCAATGGATTCAAAGCCTGCAGGTTGAAGTGATGCACTGCCGGCTAGTACTGGTGTAGTCAGGCAGATTGAGCTGAAGAATCTCACGCACACACACACACACACTCATTGCTGAGTGGTATCCTTGCAAGCATTACTGATGCCATTACTGTAGCACGGTAAGCAAGACCAGCATAGCCACGGCTTGAAATATGATACCCTCTAGTTGCTGACAACGACGGAGCATGACGGAGCGCTTCAGACCCATGACGCTTGCAACTTTAGATGTCTGCTGTCGCTGCACATGGTTGTTTCCGACAATCTGGAAACTGAGAAGCTGGGCCGCATAAGTTCGACTGTGTTTCAGGTGAGGACGTTTGCTGCAATGTTTGCTAGAACATAAAACAGTGTTTGGAATGGTATTTCTCTCCAAGGCTACCGAAATTAAGCGTCTCTTATGAAGACAAAGACGGTGTTCAAGGAGATGGTATATGGACCACAAGCCCTCTGTTGCATACCCCTCGAAATGCCGACCTGTTACACAGGATAAAAATCTCTGGGTATGTCGCGAAAACCCCCCTCTGTTACTGCAAGGCTCATGTCTGTAAGTCAAGGTCCCCTTCAAGTCCCCCAATCGCTGGGATCTCCGCTCCCAGGATGTGCAGAAAGCAGCTGTAATTTCGAGAACTGCCCCAGGACTCCTACAAAGAGGGCTGCCTCAAATCCAGCTCGCCACTGCTGCACATCAGCACGCTGCCTCACAACAAAAACACTTGCATGGACAAGGGTGGAGAAGTTTCTCAAGACTATCGCTCAACTTGTGCGCCTAAGTCCTAAGCCGGCACCATGGGCAACCGCCGCGATGAAGTGATTATCGCAATTTGTTCCCCCTGGCCCCAGTTGGACAAAGAAGGAGAAAGCCTCTGGCCAACGTGATACGGGCGGCTTGTACAGCTGTTCAGCAGCACGGAAAACAGACAATGATTGTAACCTCTAAGCTCGATGCTTCTCAATAGCCGCCCGAACATCCACCATTGCAGCACGAAGGGCCTGTCAAACATGGCCAAACACAACTTGGTAGTTTCCCAAAATTCGGGGACCCCAAAATAGACCCTAAAACAATATAGTCCTTGTTATGGGAACCCCCAAAATGGTACCCCTAATTTTGGGAAACCCCCACTTCGAGTCTTGGCTACCACCTTCATGGCAAAAGGATTCCATGCCTAAGACTCTGTTTGCCAAAGACTGAAGCTGAGCAGGTAACAGAACCATGATGGATCACAGTGGTTAGGATAATATTGGGTAATACAAGGATTATAGGGTATATATTGGGGTATATATTGGGTAATATAGGGTTATATAGGGAGAATGGAAAAGAAAATGGAAACTATGGGGATTTTAGACTTGCTTCTGTCTTGTTGATCTACAAGTACAAGAAGAGAAATGGCTGAAATACAAACATCAGTACTGTCATCGTCGTGCGGGCATTTATACAGAGCCTTCTTCGTATAAGACTCCCCGCAACAATTCACGTTGAATCTGTCGCGACTTTGGAGGGGCTCTATAGGGAGGAAGGTGCTTAATTTAAGGGGGACTTGGATGATCAGTTGCCCCAAGTGGGGATTGTACGGCGCGGATTCCTGGGGCCCCACTTCTTCAGGATTATGTAGCCGTCGTCTTGAGAGACTCCCAAGATTTTGGCACACTGAAAGAACAGGGCTATGTAATCTCTAAGGGGGACCCCTATAGTCATGGGTCCGTAAGGTAATCCAATTTTGAGAAAGCCCACCCAGTCTTTTGTCGGTGACAGGGAAGCCGCCTGCACCTCTTCGTGTGCCTGTCGCTGCGTCTCAGCCAGGCACTGCGCCTGCAGCCGCCATGTGCCAAAGCACCATGGGGGGACAGTTTAGGTTTCAAGTTTTGGGGGTTAAGATTGCCCAGTCTTACCCTAAGGTCTCAGCTACAGGATTGAATCTTTTGCAGTTGTTTTGGCAAGCAGTTCACTTGACATGAAGCCCGGCTGCCTCAATCGCCTGAACTCTTGACCCCTGTTCGCGCGGCTTTTTCCAGAGCGTTTTTTCTTGGACTCGAGATTGTATCCTGACGTTCCTCGAATCACTACAGCGCACTTGCAAGTTTACTGCCCCTACCCCATAGTCATGCAGGGGACTCCATTTGAATGTGCAACATTACATGCTACAAGTGCAATGCTCATTCAAAACTGCAATCAGGTGGGGCAGTGTCCAGAGTGTTGGTGTCGTTGGTTGTCAGCGGGGTCAGTATGCGAGAAGCTCAAACCAGGAAACTGTATACGCATACAAATGCGCATATCCCTGTCATTGACGCCCGCCTACACGACCTGGTAAAGACAATGGGTCAAATCTGACAAAGGGAGGAGGACCATGGCGGACAGCAACATCATGCCCAAGCCAGCTCCCAAAAAGCCTTTAGAAACGAAGGGAGACTTCTGTTAGTAGGATCCCTGCTATGGTCCCCGGTGAGCCAGGTGTTGGTCAAGAATCTGTCGGTCTGCATGCGAAAGAAAGCCGAACCTAGAACACTTAGAACGTGACCTCTGAAACAACTGCGCAGTGGGTGATATGAATTCCCACTTCCACTAGACCCAGAAGATTGTTCCGTTTTGTCGCGTTTGTTGTTGTGATCATGATTTGTTCCTATACTATCGTACTGTGATACGGTATAAATACTAATCTCTTCCCGCAATAATTAATCCCCTCCAACTGCACTAAGAACAAATATTCCCCCTAACATATGATGGTAGCCTATGTTGGGGGTGGCTTGTCATTGGGGAGGGGAGTAGTGTAGTGAGTAGGCCTCTTCAGCCTGCGAAGCCTGGGAGTCTCGAAGATCAGAGAGGTCCGCCTGAGGGAGGTGCCGTAGAGTTCTTTACAGGCTCTGCAGGGATTGCATGGGCATTTGAGGAAACTATGTATGGATTCTAGAGGCATTCATACCTATCGTATGGAGTGTGCTTACACTTTGGGATCTCCTTTGGGATGTGTAGTGCTCAATACTTTGGGCATGCACTTTGCCGCCTTCCGGTTGAGGCCAGCGATCAGTTCCTCCTGCATCTCACCGGTTCTCCTCTCCACCTTGCAGCATGCTACAACGCAGCCTTTGGTGCTTTCTGGGCCTGCATCCCCATGTGAAATTCTATCCGCGCGAATGCCCACTTTTTGGTTCGGTTTACCCCAGGTTTCTAGGGCAACGCAAGCAGGAGCCGGGTGCCAGCAGTCCAATACTTCAAACGCCAAGCCGGTACCCTACTCATCACTTTCCTCGGGCACCTGGTCTCTGACTCACGGCATGGAGAATCCGCCTCCCTCTGACTCACGGCATGGAGAATCCGCCAACCAGATCCTTCTCATAACTTGAGGGGCGAGCCGAGGCCAACGAAAGCTAGCCAGGCTTTATGTACCAAGGAGTAAGGTAGAAGAGGCGGGGGAAGGTACATGCCAGCAAAAAGCACAAACCTCATTAAGGGCCTGGAAAACCCATCGCAAAACCTCGGCAACGTAACTCCAGTGTCCACTTCTCTTTGCACTCCAATTTCCTTTCAAGCCTTCTCCTCCCCACTTTCCTCATTCTCCCAGTTTTTGCTCCACGTTTCACTCCACTGTCCAGTCTAACCCTGACTTTACTCTGGACTCCACCCTCACTCCACACTCCAGTTTCCGCTCCACTCTTGTTCACTTTCTGCAT